>VZRI01010934.1:136450-173418 GCA_013397515.1 Upupa epops | reverse complement strand
ACTATTCTCCTGTCTCAGTAGTGCCTGCAGGAGGATCTGCTCCATGATCTTACTGGGCACAGAGGTGAGACTGACTGGCCCTGGCTCCTCCTTCCTACTCTTTTTGGAAAATAGGAGTTCTGTTTACCCTTTTCCAGTCAGTGAGGACTGAGCTAAAGAAATCACTGGGAACCTCAGCCTTTTCCCTGTCACTTGTGACCACATCACCTGTTTCCTTTTGGAGGGGGCCCACACCTTTCCTAGTCTTCTTTTTACCATTAATATACTTGTAGAAATCCTTGGGTGTTCCCTTTGACCTTCCTGGCTAGGTTCAACTCAAACTGTGCCTTGGCTTTCCTAACCAGATCTCTAGCTGTTCAGGCAGCTTCCTTATATCCCCCCCATCCTAGCTCTCCTCCATTCCACTTCTTGTAGAGTTTCTTTTTGTGTGACAGCCTGTCCAGGAGCTCCTTGTTCAGCCAGGAGGGCCTCCTAGCATTCTTCCCTGCTTTCCCATTTGTTGGCATGCATTGCTCCTGGACACAAAGGAGGTGATCCTTAAATACTAACCAGCCGTCCTGGGCCCCTCTTTCCTCAAGGGCTTCATCCCATGATACCTTGGCCAGCAGATCCCTGAAGCAATCAAAGTCTGCACACCTGAAGTCCAGGGTCATAAACTTAGAACACTTCTTTGTGGTTACCCTGAGGATCTTAAATTCAACTGCTTCGTGTTCACTGCAGCCAAGGCTGTCCCTGAGCTTCACAGTGGTCACCAGCCCTTCCCTGTCAGTGTGAACAAGGTCCAGCACAGCACCTTTTCTGGTTGGTTCCTCCACCATTTTGAAGAGGCAGTTCTATGCAATTCAAGAACAACCCAGATTGCTGATGCCTTGCTGTGTTGTCCCTCCAGCAGATGTCAGGGTGGTTGAAACCCCCCATGAGGACCAGGGCCTGTGATCTGGAAGCCACTAGTATTTGCGAGTGAAGGGCCTCATCCACTTGGTTCTGTTGGTCAGGTGGCCCGTAGCAGACTCCTACAGTAACACCATCCTCCCCTCTTCCCTTCAATTTTGACCCATACACACTTCCTTAGGCTGAACACCCCCAGCTCCCTCAGTCTAATCTCATAGCAATAGTCCACGTGTTCACAGCCGCCCCTCAGCAGCACCACTTACAGTGCTCAGGTACATGCAGCAGTCCCACACCCCCGCTGTACCCAGCTGCCACCCTCATTGTACAGCAGCATTTATACTCAAGAATGACAGTGAGGCTGTGTCTATTCCAACACCGTTCAAGCAAGTGGAATGAAACATAAAACATCAGCACTGAAATTCCTGCTTCCTTTGAGGTTCTGTTGTAACTTGTCAGGTTTTACTTAAAATAAGACAAACATGACATTCTATAAAGTCTGCTGCTTTTGGGTGGTTATTACAACAGGAGTCTATCCCAAGAGATGCTTTGTCTGCTGTGAGTGCAATACTTGGAATGTGGCAAAAAAACCCACACTGTAGAAGCCAGCACACACGCTTGAGAAAAGCTAAAACTTAGCCAAATGTTTGTCTTTTTTAAGGAGAGCAGGAAGGCTCCAGTACTTCCAACAGGGCAAGGAATACTTTGCTGAGCCCAATGCTCTGAGAGTAGACGCAGAACAGTCGTGGCCATGTAACAGCTACAATTTAGAAGTTAATGTAAGATGGGTTAGAGATCTGACACCAGTTAGAGGTCATCTAAATACTTAAAACATCCTTGTCCACATACCAACCATGGAAGGCTTACGTCCAGATGAAAACCTAGTTCTGGTGCCAGCAAGAATATTTAGATGTAGATGACTTTAAGAGATGAGAGAGGTGGTTGTCTCTTTCGCAGAGGTAACACGGCAGCAAATTTCATTGGTGTCCTTGGACAGGAAAACAATGGACAATCTATTTTAAAACATTCCACCACTCAAACGTGTCAGTCAGGGTAGCACCTAAATACAGAGCATCCTTAACATGCACTTTAATTATGCTTAAAGGTACAGCCCTTGGCAAACCATGACAGCAGAGTAACTGCCACAACAATATCCATTTTAAAGAAATGAGACCAACACTCAAGCCTTTTGTGTTTGTTTTAGATATACTCCCTTGCTCTTGTTTTTGTCTCCACCACAAAGACAGCTGAATTACAAATTATGCCAGATTTGCATAAATAGAGCCTACTGCAAGAAACAAACCAAGGTCTCTTGATAACTGCATGAGAACAACTGATTTTGCTTTTATGGCTTTAGCTCTAGACTGCTGGCAAGCTTCAGAAACTTGCTTAATGCTATTCCTAATCCTCCAGCTCACTAACAGTCATGGCAAACGCAAACAAAGCACCATAAAAGCAATTGTACAATTCATTTTACTTTGCGTCTTGCAAAACAGTTATTAATCCAGTTGAAATATTTTGCTGGGAGTTTATGACAACTGTAGTTCCAAATTCTCTCATGAATTTATTTCCCTTTGAACACATAAAATTCAAAAACAACTTCAGCCAACAGTTATTTATTTTTAAAGCATCCTATAAAATCTTGCCAAACTTTAGATACAAGTTTCAACAGGAATGATCCTTTTAAACAGAGCAGCACCAATTTCAGTACAAGCATGAAATCTTTAACCAGCAGATGACCACAACCCAGTTCCTCTAATGGCAACTGCACAGTCTGATTCCTCTGGAAGGGAGCAGGAGCAAAACAGATTTCAGCGGAGGGAGAAAAAAATATTTGTAAAGCCAATCTGCAATCAAGAGCATACTGGAAGCTCACTTAAAACAATCTTTATTTTAGTATGCTCCATAGGCTCTGTTCAAAGGATGCAGCCTGATACTCATCCCAGCTTAGCCAGGTGATCTGTCCAACATTTAAGTAGCATGGAACTACACAGAGCTGAGACTTGAAACCTTCCTGCCAAAGATGACTTTTTGGAAAGGATATTAAACATTAACTGCAATTACTGGTATTTGCATGGGTACAAAAAGATGCAGAGTCATTCTGGGTCTTGTTAAATTGCAGGCTTAGACACTGAAAAGCAGCTTCCAGCACTGAAGGTTTCCATATGCCAGTTAATAAGCTTTGAGTATTTCACCCATTAATCTGAGAGAACATCCCCTTATTCATCTCCAGTGGGGTCAATAACACAGACAGTTGTGTCTGCAGCAGCACTCTGCTCAGCCTCAGGTGCAATTCAAGATTTTGGGGAGCCCCTCTGAAGTCTTGACTTTTCCTGAGAGAAGAATATCTGCAATCTTCTAACTGAAGAGGCTGTTAAATACTCCATCTCTTGCAATCCCACATTTAAGCACAAACTGCAGAGCAGTTGAAAAAGATTTGCCTTTAAGAATCATACATTCCTAAACCAACTAGATTCACAGTGAAACTTCCCAACAAGCTGCACAAAATCTTTCACAGGATGAAGAACAATGAGATGGGAGTTTTAAAGAGCTAAAATAAAGGTTTCCACTCTGATAGAAAGCAAGTTGTTTGGGGTAAGTTAAGAGTAAGCGCACAGCTGAGTGACAGGTAATGGCAGCAGCTTCAGAAACCCCATCCATCTGAGGGCCATGGATTCCTAACGACCTTCTGCTTGCATAGACAATTTGCCTCCAAAGTCAGAGCCAAAACTTTAAACAGTATAGAACTCCAAAGCTATCAGCTGATCAAACTGATGTGACCTGTGCTCAAGCAAGGTCTTTTTTCACAAAAAGAAAACCAGTCAGCTAGAGCTGTGCAGTTTTATTTGAACAAAACCAGTGTCGATATTTTTAATAAAGTCTACATTACACTGAATGCATATACATTTGTAAGAAGGTATCTAGTTGTAAAGAAGGTGCAGGATATGTACAATCATAATTAAGTTAAAAAAATTCACATTTTACATTGATTTGTTTGACAGTCCTACGCTTTCATGGTATAAAATAGAGAGAACCAAAATCAAGAAAAAAGGGCATCACAAGGAATTTCAGCCAGAGGACTGTATAATGCATTCATTTCTTAAATAAACTAGTTCACTGAATTTTTATTTGTCCGAAATCAAACTCTGGCTACAACTTTTACAGTTACTAGCATTAACATATTCAATAAGTACACTGATGTAAACTTTCTTCCAATGGTGCCATTTCCTTCCATAAAAATCTGTATTTTATGCTGTTGTCTGCTCTTCAGCTTTTACAATTTTGAACAATTACTTGGGATGTTTTTCAGTACATGGAAAAAATATCAAACAGCAAAGAGATATTTTCAAAAGACACTTTGAAGCTTTTCAGTCCACTTTCACAACACTGTAGATCTTACTTACAAACCAGAAGCAGGCAAAAAATCCAATAGTCCCTAAAATGAGAAAGTGAAAATGGTCAGTTTATCTTCCAGTTTGCTCCAAGAGAAAAATCTAACAAGTACTTCCCAGCAGGACAAAACAGCACATTGTAATCCAGCTAACTATCCAGAATAACAGCACTTGTTAAATTTAACAGCACACAGTCATCCCAGGGATAGGTCATTGATTTAAATCAAAGATGACTTTTAGGACCAGGTTGCCTAATGTATGATTAAACCACTGAAGGTGATGCTACCACCAGTAGCAGCAACAGAGCCATTTAAGAAACTGCACAAAGTCAATACCCACCTGGAGTTTTTAGGTTCATGGCCGCCTACAGATCAGGACACTAAACGAGATATTGCGAAAAATCACCTGCCCCTGATTTCTGTTCACCTTGCTCTGTTTATACTCAAGAACTGGGAACTCCTTACTCTCTACCTATTTGCTGCTTCCTTTTGTTACGGCAATGCTCTGAATGCTGGAGCAGTTGAGAGCAGGCACTGGATGAAACTAGCAGTGACACAAACCAAAACTACATAATTCTGTGTAATGTGTCTTCAAGCTGCACTACAGATAATGAAAACTTACACTAGTTTGGGCAACCGAACAAGTTAATGAAGGAAGAAATCCAAAGGGTATTAGAGAAACACCATTTCAAGTGCTAAAAAAGACTTAAGCCACAGCTGATGGGAGGCTGTGAGAAAGTGCCAGTATATGCCTGCTCCGTTCTCAGACCTCTGGTCTGGTTTAACCTTCTCTGATTTCTTACCAATTCAGTTCTTCAGTCATCCAACCCAACAGCAGGAGAGAAAACAACCCACAAGTACCTTCTGAAGGGACCCTGGGCCAGATGTCAAGTTCCTGTGGCTCTAGTTAGCACAGCACAGAGTAAAGATGATGGCAAGAGGAGACAACACTGAGTAAACCGGTACCAATTTTCTATTTTTAAGCTGAAGAACAAGTCTGCAATTTGCACCCCACAGTCACTTCTATGCAGCAACCACAAAAAACATTGTCCATCACATTTATTTTCAAAGTACTTTAAGACCACAGAATGCAAGGATACACTGAGCATCATACAACTAATTAAGCCTTAAGTGTCAATTGCCTTATTACTAAAGGGAAGTGATGCACTGTTTCTCATGCTTTTACCTAGCCCAAACTGACACACAGATGTTAAGCCTTACCAGGGAAGGCCTTTGTTTCAGCAGAATTCACACAGCCCTTCCACTACAGGCACCTGGAGGATCATGAGCTCTGCTCCTTCAGTTTTACACTTACACATTTGTGTTTGTATGAACTGGTTTGCTAACTTGGAGGTTCTGTATTGTCTTTTCCACATTCATTGACTTTGTCTTTCAGACCTCATCTAAGCATTTGGTAAGTGACAAACCTCTCTGGATGCTTATTATCTATATGCCAGTTGTTGTATTCTTTGTGCTACCATGTATATTTGTAGTTAAAGGCTTTTTGACAGCCTACTATTATGTGCCACAGATTACCCTTCCCCTCCAAGTTTGCAGTTATCATCCTCTGAAACAGTAGGAGATGGTAGATTTACTGCTGTTGATTGAAGATCAGACAGTAACCACAGAAGGAATTTAATTCCTTTTTAGCCTTGACATCGCTAAGTCTTTGCAGTTTATGGTCAATTCTCACTCCTTCCTACTGTGTCCAATACACCAACATCAGCATTGTTCCTCTAAGCCTTACTCTCAATGGGTTTTTTTTCCCTAAAAATGGTTCTCAGCATCTGTTTTCTAATTGTTTTTATAACTCAGCCCACTTTGAGTCTTTCATGGCTTTGAAAGCAAGGTTTCTTCCAAATATTTAACAGATGAGATACCTTAAAAAGAATCTATCTGCTGTTCTAGAACAAAATTGTAATATTATAACAAAAACATACAACTTTAAACGCAGGAATGAGACTTTCCATGGTTTTCTGGGCACGGTGTAACTTAATATGGAAACACACTGTAAACCCACAGTATTTTCCTCCAATATCTGTCATTCAATTTTTCTGATACATCTTTCTGTAACACATGACCTCACTCATAGAAGAATCCGAAGACTTCTCACTGCAAACAAGCATTTCATTTTCACAGGTTTCAGTAACACTGATTTTCAACTTATCTCCTATAAAATGTCTGTTTAGCACTCCTTTGCTAAACTTTATCAGAAATTTTGCTAACATAGTGGAACCAGAGCTAGACTGCTTCCTAATACCAACAGTGAGTGGTACTGTTTGTCAGACCTGGTTTTGAAACACAAGCTTACATTACAAGCTTAGGAAAGAAAGTTGGACTCATCACCAAGATCAGCCTTATCGCTCAGTACCTTTCCTGGCCAGCAGCTCCCTTCTGCTATTACCTCCACATTGATAATCAGAGCTCACCAGTACTTAATTATTTTCTCTCCCCATGATCAGCTCCAAACTTGGACAGCTCTGTGGTCTGGGCATGTCAAAAAGAACATCAAACTAAAGACCCTGAAAGTACTTCTCCTAAACAGTATACCTGACACTCAGTGGGCAAATGGATTAAAGGTGCTGGAAGAATCACAAATAGGTTGAAAATCAACCTCAAGAATCCAGCTGTACAGCTGCTTTGCTGAATTGCTCATGTTACTATAGCAAAAAGTTTAACTGCTTTTGAAGCCATAAACAGGAAAGTGTGTGGTTCCACTAAAATTGTGTGTTTGTTCCATCTTAGGCACCTGGAGGTGCTTGCAATTCCATGAACCACTATGGTAATTTAGTCAAAAAGCTTCCAATTTTCTACAGCACAGTGACTATCCTTATCAAAGGGATTTACAAATGAATAATGACTGGGGAAGAACCATGTTGAACTACTTTCACTTTTTAGAAAATTCTTGCACCAGTATTTCCTATATTGTAGCCCATTTCACAAGTTTGTCACTTGTCCCAGATTTTAGGACTTTATACAGAAAAGCACCAACACATTAGACATTTATGCCAGTGCTGACGAGTCGAACAGATTCTCAGAGTCCCCTTTTAACCTCTTTGAGAAAGGACAATCTTAAGATGCAGTACGTATGCTAGCAATTTCCTACAGCTGTTGCTCTAGCCAATAAAACTGCCATTAGTTGCTCCTGTCAGAACACAACCTTGCCAATCAAATAGCATGACTCAAAAATTATGTTCTTGAAAAGCCTGCTCAGCTCGTCAATCCTGAGCACTTCTGTAATCACATCTTGCATCAAAATTAGAATAACACGTCTCTCATTATACCTACAAAACATTTCAGGTAAGCTTTAGATAAGCCCACCCTAGGACCTGGTTTATATTTGTTTCTTTCAAAACATGTTCAAGCTGAAACTAAAGTTTTGAAGCATTATCAATACTGAACAGACCTCTTCAGCTTACTGCTCCCGACAGACACCAATGAAAACGACATGACAGAAAAGAGATACACAAAGGTGTTTTTTATGAAGTGTTAAAAAATTCTAAGTCAGTTCTTTAAAAATACCCAAACACGCAGAGATATAAATCCCAACAAAATAAACAAAAATCCCATTAGCTGAAAGAGCTGAGACCTCTAAAATGATTTTCTGATTGGACTAAACTCCTTCCCACTTTAAATTTTTTACAGCTTTCACATGCAGATCTCTATGAAACCACGCAGCACAAAGGTATCTAGCCTGACACCAATTCCTCCAACGAGCTACCAAATCTGCTTGTTTGAATCTAACGTTACAAACTAGTTCAGCAGCCAACATTTACTTTAACCAATTCCAACCACGCACATTATCAAATAAAATGAAAAGGCATATAAATGACACATGTTTAAGAACATCATTTTGCTGGGCAGACCTTTATTTTTCTCCAAGCGGGTGACCTTTGTATTTTAAGAAGCTGCCTTTCTGAATAACCCCTATTAGTCTAGGAACTGTATAGAATCTAAATGCACTGCAGTCCACCATACATCATCCAAGGGAGGATGACAATTCTTGCAGAGCCCAGTTGTGAAGAAGTCTCAAGTAATTTCTCTACCAAGAGGCAAAATACATCAAATACACCCATCTGTACTTACAACTCAGTTGTTTTTTCATCTTTTTGGCTTTCAGTTTACACACTGATGAACACTCTGGTGTGCAATATATATACTACAAGTCACTAACAGTTTTCTTATACACAGCTAGGAGACCTGAGCTACAAAAATCATCATCTAGTGGGAATGGAAAAGATATTAGTAAACTAGTCAGAATTCAAAATTCAAACCAAGGATTATTGCACAGAATAATGCCAAAATATATTAAGCAGACTGTTCTGCTCTATTCATTTCTTCTAGCTTTATTGTTTAATGAAGAAAAAAGAATTCAAAGCACGAGCTGATTGTAAGAAAGCAAACAGAAAGCACTCTGCACTTGGCTGATACTTCTTATGTACCTTAAAAGCTCTCTGTATCATACTGGTTTCAATCACTGCACAGTGGTGGGTGCTTCAGAATCTTGGATTCTAAACACAATCTACCCAGAAGATCAAAACTCAATTTTGAAAATGGCATTAACTCACGAGTGAAAATGATGTTCAAAAATAGAGGTCACTGTAAAGCAACATGCTTTGACTATGCTCAGTGTTTTTTCGTCTCCTAGCATAAAAAATGCATGTAATCATGTAGCCATCCCCATTCAGCCACACTTAGTATTTCTTGAAAGATTAGCTGCACTTTGTATATTAAAATAAAAATTCTCATCTTTGGGTGTGCAGAATGTCAGATGCCACCAGTCAGATGATGTTACTGTTGTTGTTGCCATATAAGCATTCAGTTCCTATTTACTTATTCATTATGATCCCTTTTGTCATGTCCACAGTGTACACAACACACCACTGCATAGGAGGTATTAACACTGCTGCCCTTTATATTTCTGTCACAGTTGCTGAGAACTAATAAGCAAGAACAGAGGAAGCCAAAATACCTAGTGCTAACTTAAGTGGAACAGATCAAGGTCCCATTTTGGGAACACATATACAGGAAGAATACTATTCACACAACCAATGTATAAAGTTTCATTAGCAAACTCATTCATGTCCACAAACCTGTGAATTACTGAACCCTGTGTTTTCAGAACAAGTGCTAATAAGAAGTGTTTTACAAAACAAAGTTAGGTGTCTTTTGCTTGAGCCATCTATACAGAAGAGCTTACATTTCAGTCTCCAAATAAATCAAACTAAGTTTAGGAAATAAATTATCATAGCATTGTATCAGCAAGGATTTATTACACCTCCATAGTCCTATCATACCCAGTACCTTTTTAGTGACTAGCTGTTCTACTAAATGTAAAAAATGCACAAACACGTAAGTAGCTTTCCTCTTGAACTGCAAATATAGCACATTCATCACTACTGTAGTCCTGTTTTTCTATTTCAACAAAAAAGGAAACCCACTGCAAAAGTAATAGCAGCAGTTTACTACTGCAGTTTTGGGACCCCACTGGCCTCCACATCAAGAACCCCAGGATCAGCACATCTGAAGCTTTTAATACCATTTCAGCAGCTGCCATGACAATTTCAATTACCATTTTATATATGAAAGGGATATTTTTAATTCTACCAATTTGCATTTTGTAAGTGAAATTGAAATTGGCAGGATAGCAACTAACCTATGCTAAAACCCAGACATGCATTAACATATTGATTTAGTTTAAAAGCAACTTTTATATATATATTTATAAAAATATACACACACAAAAACACACCCCACACCCCCCAACTGTGGTCTAAAGATGTATATCAGAGGACATCTGGAGCTTGTCTGTTTTGACAGAATTTGTGTTAGAAGTTGGCATATTGCCAGTCAAACCCTATGTTTGCCTTCTAATAATTAAGAATTAAATCATTTTTTCCCCACTCTTTAAAACTTTTACTTTCTTTTGAAAAGACACAGATCTAAACAACAACAAAAATCTAGCACTAAGTGCCAGTTAATGTTATTAATTTCTACAGAGTAATCGCTTTGCTCAAAACATACAGTAACATTCATCAATGTTTTATTATTAACAGTGCTATTCTTGCCTCAAATCAACTAGTATTCGAGGCAATAAAGATGAAAGAGGTCCTTCTCACTGCTGAACTGTCAACTTCAAATCTGATGCTAAGATTTACATTCATTACTTCCTTTAGCCACTCTTTCTTTAAACTGCACCAAGGTATTTGTCATGCATTTCATAAAGCAAACACAAAGTAATTACAGCAGGTTTCCATCACCAGGCACAAGAGTCTCAGAAGCAACACTGAACCATCAAGTGGTTCACATGGAGTCATCTATTACAGTCATCACTCCCAAGATTTCTAAAGTTGGTTTTGCATACAACCCATTACATATGATCTAGCATTTTCTCTAGTTCTACCACTGCAGCAGTACTTCATAACACTACACAGACTGATACATAAAAGATCTGACTTTGTGTGTTAAAACTACAGACAACCACCACAGTATGATGAACAGCAATATAAAATGCTCCTGGATGTTTTTAAGGGCCAGTACTCTTCAAAGGGCTTCTAATTTCATCCAACACATGGTAAATCTGGCATAGATTTCACATCAAATCAACCTCGAAATTATAGGTTGAGCCAAGTGATTATGAACATTAGAGTAATTCTGCAGAAAACATTTAATCTGCATGAGTAACATCAGAAAAGTTGGGCTACTAAAAACCGAGAGCCATATAACAACTAAGTTTCTCTAGTTAGGGTACATTCCTGCCATTAAGAAGTGGTGCTTAATGAGTGAGTAAAACAATCTCTGTCAGTACCAGAACTCTATTGTCAACATTCACTTTTTTCCCCAGCACACAACCTGCTTCACTTGCTAACAGTGAAAGCTGAAAACATCCTTTATTCTCCATATGCAGAGTATAGTATCTCTAACTAAAGAGCTTCTAGAAACAATTATGAAATCCAGCATCAAGTTAAACACCCCGACATCAAAGCAAACAAGAATTACACTTTGAAAATATAATGGTTTGAACTCACTGCTACAATAAAGGAAAATTAATTATACTATAAATACATCTAATTTCAAGTTAGGAAAAAAAAAAAACTAAAAAAGTCACTTCCTGTGATGTGTGGTGTCACAAACCATAAAAGTAACACTGGCTTAAGAGCCATACACTGTATTTCATGTTTTAGATCGTCTACATTTTACCTAATGTTTCTCATTTTAGTTTGAACAACGTACTTACCTGTGAAAAGGAAAAAAATCAAGACCATGATCATTGTGTAACCGAAGTATAAAATGGTGCTAGCAGTTCCTGTTATCTGGAGTTTAGAGAAGAAGTAATGAACTGCATAGATAAAGAGATAAACTGCTGTAAAGCTGCTTGTCAAGAATGACCGCCACCACCAATGATAATCCTGAAAGAAACAATAAACCATTCAGCAAGAGACATCAAGGGAAAACAGAATATAAACATGCTGATTAAAAAATTAGCATTGTCTTCTGAATTACATTTAATTTTTCAATGTTTATGTCAAAAGCATGTAGTTAGATGTTTTCTTTCTCAAAGTCAGCTGTAGCGCTTCCACTGTGAATGTGAAATAACTCTCACACCAAGGCTGTGGGTTTTTTCACCTATCTGCTGCAAACAGTTCATTTTGAACCCAAAGGCGCATTTCAGAGAACTGGCTAAAACAGACATGCCAAGGACTGGCAATACAATTCTTTCACTGCGTCCAGCACATCATGATACATGGGAACAGGTTAAGTTTATTTCTGACATCTTCCAGCTACAAGTGGTATCTACATCAAAACTGTATTTTTTACCTCTGCACACAGATGGAAGTAGCACAGCAAAACTGTAGCCTCAGAACACGTAATTAGAAGAATTATAAAAACTAGGAACAGGAAACCAAACATATAGTACATCTGATGGGACCTAAAATAAAACATAAACAAGGGTCTAATTTTTTGTTGAAGTTCTCTGAGTTAATTTACAGTATTACCTGCCCAGATGCTAAGCTAATATTAATTTTTAACAAAATCCACACCTCTGGAGCAACTTTGGCTACACTAGTTTTTCATTGATTTGAAAAAAGTATTTTTTCCTCTATCTGTACAGTTAAGCAAAACACAGGCCTAGTGCTAAACCATGACAATAAAACACTGCTTAAACAGAGCAATGCTCGAAGTCCTCAGTTATATTTCCCTTGAAATGAGCTGAATTAGCTTTCACAGAAAAGTTACACGCAGTTTCCAGAAATATTTATCATTTCAGGCCTCAGTCAAGTACCCTAACACTTGGCCTGTCCTCTACCCTTGTTACAATGCCCATTTTCTTCCTACTACTAGAGCTAAGTTTTCCAAACATCTCTGCATGTCCTCACTACATGCAACCAGATGCTCCTGACTCAAAGACAAGGGCTAACCAACAGCAAACACTCCCAAAATTTTTTATCAAGGGAATTATGCTTGTTTACTTTTAATTTGGTGTCTTTCAGTTTAAGGGAAACCACCAGATCTACTTTATTCAGTTAGAGTGACAATTATTGCAGTGAAAGACCTGACAGAGGGAGTGCGTGTTCCTTCCATGCTTCCCTTCCGTAATACAAGAAACAGTTCATGAATCAATCCCCAGTGATTTCAACTACAAAAGCCCAGTGTACCTGTTTGTCAGCTGAGTACATGTTCCTCCAGCACAGCTATATTACACAATCTCTACCTTCACTGAAGACTAACATGAAAGATAAACATATCTAATGTATTTGCATTTAAGGATTTAAGGATAACTGTTCCCTAGGAAATGAACATAAAGCTGAAAAATGGGACAGCTTCAGGTTAACATTTTCCACTGAGCAATAATACATTAAACATTTCCTATTTACACTGTAAAATTTACGAAAGACTACACTGGTTTAGTTTTCCATGCACCTGCTTCACTAGGTTTACAAGATTTAGAGGTGCCATGGATCTTTCGCAGGGGGTGGAGTCATTGTTTTGCACAACAGGGAAATCCAAGTTCTCGACCCAATTCTGATTTAGCAGCTGAAACTAAACTATCGAATCGTAAGAAAATCATAATATATTTACACGACAGATTCAGCCCCACCTAATCACAATACCATGAAACCATATTTGTGCTCTTAACAGCCTGAAAGATAAAACAGGAAACAGGATGCAAACTTCAAACTTTGCAGTTGTTGCTAAGAAATACTAGTGTTACAATTCTAAGCAAGGCAATAAACATGAAAATTCTGGAAATAGCACAGAAATCTGCAAGGATTGGTTTATTCCTCATATTCATTGGCTTGAGATGTTCAAACTCAACCATTTTTTTATTATCAAACCAGTATAACCAGAAAAAAGTCTTACTCACCAAATGCTGTTCAGAATGAAAAACAGTTGAATAAAAATACAACCAAAGGGCAAGATACCACCCATTATGATACCAGGCAACGGCTTTGTGAAAAAAGACTGTTCTGGGATTTGGCGAGGAATCTGATTTGTACGAACTGGATGTTCAATAGGCTTTGAAAGAAATCGAAATAAAATTGTTACGTTACAAACAAGATTTCATTTCCCTAGTGTAAACATCAAAAGATGTTACATTATTATTGATAAACATAGGACAAAAGGAAATAAATCTGTTCAGTCTTTAATAAAAAAAAACACTCCCACAAACCTGTAGTTATGTGGCATTATCTGAAACTCGTGAAATACAACCTGAAGTACTACTTCAGAAATTAATGAATGCTAATGAATGGGCAGAAAGTTCTGTATGACATCACAAGCACACACTCAGTTGCAATGCCATGACTAAATGATACTACTTCATTTAACAGTCATAGGGCCACAGACGTTTGAATTCAACCAGTTGTATGGTTAGGAATTCAGTGGCTCAACTGCAGAAGACAGGTATATCTCAAAACTGTATTTAAAGAGCCCTACCTTCTCTTTGAAGCCAAAATATGCACCAACAAATGTTAGTGGGACTGAAATTCCAAACCACATGGCTAAGATAGCAACCAAGGTGCCAAATGGGATGGCAGCTGAGGATCCTTTCACCCACAGAATGAGATTCATAATGAAGAAATCAGCAAAGACAATCCTAAAAAAAGAAATCAGAAATCATACTAGAACATTTGGTAAAGAATAAATACCGGTTCATATTGAAATCCATGAACTGACTAAGTCTGCATAAGAAAGATGTAGTTTCCCGCAATCTTTGATTTCCTAATAGCCCTAGCTACTGTCAGTAACAGCAGAGTTAATGTAAAAATGCTCGCAATGTCTGTAAGCAAGTATCTATGGTAAAGCCACTACTTAAATAAAGTCTCCACACATAAACTCAAAATGTAACAGCAGCAGTCCTTGTATATAGATGTTTACATTTGAATCTTAACAGATAAAGTAAATACTGCCCGCCACCCACCCCCATCTCAATCACTTCTCTATTACTGCCTGTCATTTAAAGCTTTTATTGAGGTCCTTTCTAACCAGTAAATTTCACGCAAAAAACCACAATGAGAGGAAAGCCTCATATTTAGGAGATCACACATCACTCATGACAATCATATACCCTGTTGCAATTCGCTACCAGAACATTAAAAAGGCTCTTCCCTACAAGAAGAAACTTTGTATTAACACCTGATAAAGCTCAGTAGCTCACACTTTTAATAATTTAAATGAAGACTGCATCAGTCATGGCTTGCCTCCCTCACCAGTTAAGTGCATTTGCCTCATTCTCTAAACATCCTAGGAAAACAACTACAAGATGTATGATGAAGATTTTAAAACCATTCTGTTCTAAATTTAAGGCAAAATGTACTGCAAGGAAACCTCATGCAAAAAGCCAGCTTAAATTTCCATTATTTATGGGTTCAAAGATGTATCACAGAAAATAGAGCCTCAGGAAAGGCCCCTTCAAAGTTCACTGTTGTCTGGTTTTGTTAAAGAAGCACTTTTGAGGTAGATTTCAAACTGTCCTGAAGTAAACATGCATCCTCCACAGCATTTTATTTGAGAAGGAAGGAGAGGATTAGATAGGCAGTCTCCTTTTTCACCTAGAAGACTGACACTTGCCAGGATAGTTTGGGGAAACAAAAGCAGACCCAAACAATCCCTGGTGTTAAGTATTTGTTGATCAAAAAATAAAAATAAAACTCATTTTAGATGTCTTACTAATCTTTATCATCTCCCCAAGCCGTAAGACAGACACCACTTACCCCCTCCAACGTTAGATAAAAATACTGCAAATATGAACTCAGTCTACTGAGACTGTAACAGCCTTAAGCTGTTTATCATATTATGCAAATTCACTGAGGAAGCACAGCATAATCAAGACATCTGTTCTTATCCTACCATCCCAAGTAATTTTATTTCCTCTGTGAAGCTTAATTTATCTGGGAGTTTAAATGATCGGCATAATATTTCTTCCACCAATAAATATTTACTTCTCTTTTGTGGTAATACCTAAGTGACAGCAGGAATACTGCAGCACACTTTGTTTAGAAACAAGATTTCCCTCATAAAAATACTACACTGTCATTATCAAATGCTTTACATTTCACAGGATGAAATTCTATTATACTCAAATACAAGTCATTTTACTTTTATTCGGGGCTTTTTTTGAGGGGAAAAGTACCTTAAGCAACTATTTATAACCTTTCCTTCATCTTCGCCAGGGACCTTTGTCAAAGGGTGGCTTTATCAGAATCACAGAACAAACATGGTTGGAAAGTACCTACTAGATCATCAAGTCCAACCACACCCACAAATATTTAAATAACCTGATCAATGCAAAAAACAAAATAATACCATCCATGCCACTATAACACGCCATGAAGTACCATGTCTACACACTTATTAAACACCTCCAGGGATGGTGACTCAATCACCTCCCTGGGAAGGCCATTCCAGTGCCCAAAGCTGCAGGAAGACCTGCAGAAGAAAATACTTTCTATCTCTTTTCTTCTCTGAAGAAATTATCAGACAAGGTCTTGAGAGCGATGAGAACACAAAAATCTAAGAGACCTATCACCCGTCCCAAACAAAGCAGTACGGTTCATATCATGATACATGCTACAGCCATATCCAAAACTAGATACTACCTACAGACATGTAATGATTATAACCCACTGGAGAGACTTTCAGCATCATTCTCGCCCAGTAGCATAGTAAACAGCTACTGTAGCATACAGCATTATGGCTATTTACTTAAGAAAAGTAATCTAAATAATATACCCTGTGTTTACAAGAAAATACCAATACTATATAAAGGTAGTAAAGGTTCTGCCTAAAGGGCTTTCTCTCCCTATTTAGAGAAGGGCACTACAGACACTATAGTTATGACAAAACTGTGTACTTCCTAACAAAAAGCAATCATACTTATTACCACTTAAAACAAGATTAAATTGGAACATACCAAGAATTACCCATCACTACACCTAATACTCTGGTGTGGTGATTCTCAAAAGGCTGTGACACCACCTTGCATGTATCATCCTGCCCCCACAGCCAATCAGAAAACAAGATGGTCACAACTGTGTTCTGGAATACTAGGCTCCAGTTCCTCAGAAGTCACTTTTCATTGTATTCACAGACAAGCAACACAACAAAAACAGCAACTAGGATAACAACAAAGAAAATCATCACATAAACAAGCAGCATAATTTACTTCCACCCCGTCCCTTCACACCTCAGATTCATTTATACTTAAGAAAGAAAAAAAAATGAAGAGAAGTAATACAAACCCAGGGCAAAGCAGAGCTGTAAGCAAAACATTTGTCTTCCACTTTTCACCTCTAAATGCTGAGGAAAAAAATAAAAACCATTTCAAGTTCAGAACTTTTTCTGTTTTGCAGTATAAAAGCAAGAAGCAGATTTGTTGCCCAAGATGCCAGCTCCAGTCTGGGCTTTATATTAGCTGAGCAATTCTGAATTTAGCTTGTTTAGTGTCACACTAAACAAACACATTAGTACTTACTCTTGTACATTCGAGCAGACACGTAACCAGCAGGAGTTCCCAGTAAGACCCACAATACAACTGCACAGGTCATCAAAGCACCACGGTTGGCAGGAGAAAGGAAACCAAGGCAAGCTAAGACTAAAGAGACAAAAAGATATAGTCATTTGTGGACAGGACAAAATTCCCTGTAACACATATCACCATACAGGTTTATCCCTTCTACCTTCAGATATTTATATTAAGACTATGTACACAAGATCTCATGACATAACTCCCAATGTCATTTTTATTCATCATAAGGCATTATTTCCACTTCATCTACCAAACAGGAAGCTTCTTATAGCTAAAAGATTGAAAAATAAAATGCCACAGAGATGAACAATGAACCTGAACCAAATTTCAACTTGAAAGAGTCTGCTTTCAATATTCTAGGCTCCTCCTGACAACATCCATGGTCAGTACTTACACACACTACGAGAAATTTAATGCATGACATCTGAGAGAAGCAGCATAGAGAGGCCAAAAAGAGTTGACAGACCCAAGTGGGGTTTTCTTATTGGAAATGGATGCTTTGAGGGCTTTTTAGGTTTTGGGAAGGACACACACCCCTGGATTTTTTTGGTTTTGTTTTTAAGGTAGAAATAAGCATGAAGATGGATGTTATAGGAATGCTGTCACTTCCCCAGAATTCCACAAAAGACTCCCAAACACTATCACAGGCGGTTCTTTACTCATGAATGCACTACCTTGAAATTAAACCTCTTTTTTAAAACCAGACTGAACTAACTGTAAAGGTCAGCCCAAAGGTATCCTCAGAAGAAGAGTCTGTCACTAATCTCTAGCGGAAATTCCATTTTCAAACAGAGAAATAATTTCATTGCTGCTCCCACCCCTGCCATTACTTCCTATACTACAGTGATTTCAAAGGAAAGTAATGTAACCAAGTGTTGCAATCAATACTGAAAGACAAGCCCATCATGACAATTCTATTAATCTTATAGCATGTTATGAAGAGGGGAAACAAAAAGCAGCTCCTCTATAAAAGAGCAAAAAAATCCAAGTAAAATCTGAATAACAGAGTTTGAAAAATTATTCTTCTGTAGTCAGCTTCAGCACACTTCCCAGTTTTGCTGAACAGTGAGAAAAGGAATGGTCATCTACTTTATAGATAACATATAATAAAAGCCAACTTGTCATCATCACACGTATAGACAGCTATTTGCAGTAGTCTCTCACATTATCTCAGTGTCATGCCAGTATTATTTCATTGGCATGCATTCTTGCTCTTATTTCTGCATGACTGCAGGCTGCTGTGTCAAACACATTAGATATAAAGTGTTCTGTGAACATTAAAGCTTTGATTACGTGTCTTTGAACTTGCCTTACTGGATCCTTCGATAATTTACACCACAACAAACTGGTTTTTGTTTTATAAAAAACTTGTAACAAGGAAGCTTCATTTCTGCAATCACAAGGAATCAGAATGAGCCCAGAGAACACAGTGTTTTCAACATCGCTTACAACAGCATTACTGAAGCTACCTAGATGATTATTATGAAGCAGAATATTTTGTTTCATGAAAGGAAAGATTTAATTTGCAAAAGATGACCTCTACTATTTGTTTCATAATATTGCATCTTTCTTGAACTATAACACAAACACATCACAATTACATCACCTCACAAGTTACTTACATAAAGTAATAAATGTCATGATGAAAATTTGTGTTCCTTGGCCCAAGAAGACGGACAACAACATTCCCTTCCTTGGGGGTCTAAATACATCTCCATGAACCAGCTTCCAGCCAAATTCCTCTTGGGCATCTTCCTATATAAAATCAATGTTGTTAACATAGATGCATCATGCAGTAGTGAATTAACACAAACAAGATACAAAATATAAAGTTTGATTAACTTCCAGTTTAGATCCAAAGAAAGGCTAATTGCCTATCATTCTTCATTCATTGATTTTATAACCCCCTAATGGTTCAGTGAAAGAAAAAGGCAGGGTTTATCAGGAAAGTCCTCATCTTAAAGCAAGGAAAAACAAAATGTAATTAGCAAAACCCTAACATATAATTTTAAATTTAAAACTAAACCAAAGCATTCTATTTAACTTAAGTTGGATTACAGCATTTCAATCTAGCTCAAGCATTTATCTTTTTCTGCTTTCATTACAAAGCACATCAACCTCAATGACAATACTGGAACTAGAATGAAACAGTCCTTGTACTGCAGAAGAAAGTGTCCCCTAGAAGCACTAGGGGCAAGAACCAACTCTCTTTGTCCCAATGGCAAAGGTGAATAGATAGATAGTACAATCCTTAGAGTCTTTTTGCTCTAAGGAACCACTTCTGAAGAATAAAATTTTTCACCCCAAAACACACACAATTCAAAAATAACCAGCCCCTCAGAAGATGACACTCTTCCTAACAAAGTTACAAATCATAGATTTCATTAGACTAATGAGTACTGACTATACTCCAGACGCCTTAATACACACAAAAATAGTAAGACAGTAAAAACCACAGACCAAACTGACAAATGACATCAAGCACCTTACTTTGCAACAGATTACATAATTACATTATTTTAATGTAAGAGGGTTTTTTGTGTTGAAGATTATCTTTGCCTTCCTTCCCTCTGCTTGCATTTCTTCGTTAAATAATTACTTACCAAAATCTGAACTACTAATAAAAAATTAAAAATTATTAAACTCAAGATAACACTGAGTAAATTAACACATTATAAAAAGAAAAGGCTACGTGCAAAGAAAGGTATCCAGGTATAATTCCAAAACATCAGTGCTCTTCTAGTAAAGAAATATTTGCTTGTCTAGAAAAGCTGAAAGACCACTCTTTCCTGTAAGTGTGAACTTTAACTACTTACAATGGTGATAAGATGGTTGCTGAGATAAGTCAAAAGACTTTTCCCAGGGAATGTTAAGAATGGAATGAAAAAACTTAAAAGGTTTCCATCTGAAGAAAATTTTAATAATGGGTTGGTTATTAAAGAACAAGGGAAATATTACACAAATTTGTATCGGCTGCTATTAGCTCAATAGCTAATGGGACAAATGTACTCAAAAGACACCCTACCCTCTAGTACCAATACAAACTTTAAAACATAGCCAAAATCTTGGTTTATAAAACCTAAAGAGAAATCCTGGTTTATCTTGCATGGTCTATGGACCAGACTGTTTATCTAAAATATCAATCTTTAGTAAAACTCTTCCATTACAAACAGTTATCTCCAAGTCAATATTTCTAGACTTTTATTTAAAGAATTCAGCTGCATTATATAGCTAACCTTTACCATTCAAAGATGGAGATAAGAACTGTACAACTAATCCAAGCAGGAAGAAACACTTTATTTTCCTACACAAGTAGGAAAATGAGGAAAAACTGGAAACAGACTTTTGTCCATTATGCTAAAAATTAACTCAATTTAAAAAAAAAGTGCAGTAATCCTCATATCATCCATTCATTTAGCCTAGTTCTCAAAATACTCAAAGCAATCAAGATCAAGAGTTGGTTTTTTTTAAAGAGGAATAGAGTTTTACCTCTCATGGTAAAACTCTAGTCATGGATGCAAGTTCTCTTATGTTCAGACCAGGAATTTTTTCTTAGTCTTAAGACACTGAAAGTAATCCAGTGATTTCTAAACACTTCATTAATGTATGTCTTCCTGTACCTACATCACACTAAAAGCCTGTTGGTATTAGCTGAACCTCAGATGGGAATACAAAGACCACAATCACTGTCTGGTGCATCGATCTGTTCTCAAGTGGAATCAAGAGCATTCTTTAAGCCCGAGATACTGTTTCGTTGCAGCTTCCTCAGCCTAGCTCCTCTTTTGCACTATTTCACATTTTTTAACAGCTCCTTGAACTGCAACAAATCTGTAAGCTTCCGAAAAGCTGGCAAGAAAAGTATTTTTTTTTAAAGTCACATCTATCCCTGTCCTTTTCCATAAAAACTTCCATCGAGCTTCTACAAGTTCTGCTCTTTATCACATTAAGAATAACCACCTAATAAAGACAGCGGTTTAAGATATTGAACATAATTTAATTGAGAGATCAAACAGGACCTTTGCAAAAAACAATCGGTTAAAGGATGTGGAAAAATTCTTCCACTTTAATTAAAGTCTGGATTTGCATTAACAAAAGATACCAAATATCAAAAACATTGAATAGAATAAAAGTACTTTCAGATGTTTTAGTTTTAATATGAAACATCTGTGCATGTTTTAAAGTATCTCTTTATCTAGCGACAGCAACAACAGTGAAAATTCGAACCTTTGTAGTATCTGACATTATGCCTCATCTTTGGCTTGCAGATACCACTTTTACAATAAGAAAGAGTAATTTGCACTCAGTCTTTAACTCTCAGTTGACTGGTCAAGTCCTAACGCTCATATTCTCTTCCACCAACACAGCAAGACACTAGGGACGTGCCCCCTTTCCCAGTTGTAGTAGTACATTTTTGAAAAAGAGCTTGTAACAGGTTTAGTCAGATAGCAACAAGCTTCAGTCACCACATCAAGTCAGAGAAACCAGGCTCAGTTTGACAGTAAACATCAGCAGAACAGTATATTAAAAAAAATGTAAAACCTTATTTTTTCAACACACCAACATTAGAAGTTGTGTTTCACATGAATATTACCATCTCCTAAGTGGAGACCAAGTATATGATTCCATCACTTTCTAGCCAAAGTCAAAAGAAAAGGCAACATCAACTTGTACTAGTCTGTGTTCCTCAGAATCTCTCAAATAACATTTAGCAACTACAGATCATAATTTCACTGTTATTAGCCAGTGGTTTAATTTCTGATCTTTTTGCATTTGTTTTTTTTTTAAATGAAGCTGCAGAGCATCATGCTTCTCATGACATTTAGACCTAGAACGTTCTGAACATCACAGATCATGCGCTACCACATTTTTCTGTTCAAGCTACACTACAAACTCCTATAAAGAAATACCACCTTGGGACTGGAAAAACCACAGCAACTCAGCTTCCTAATGCAGCTTCATTACAACAAGGATAATACTTGGCTGCAGTAGTTTTAAGCCTCATCTCCTGAAGATGGAACAGTTATCCGTAAAAAAAGTAACTGTTCTCTACATAAGCAGATGGTGTATTTAGATCAGTGTGTACTACCAGCTATGCATCCAAACTGATTCCTAACACAACCATAGGATTCAGAAGGAATGGCCATATCTTGATGTTGAACCAATGCTGGAACACTTTTTAATGTATGCGCTGTCTTGTGACTGATAGTACAATGTGGGAGTATTTATCAAAGGAGAGGCTTGCCTTGGCTGACACCTTGAAAGAAAGAGAGTTGTATGTCAAATATGAGCTTGTTCACTACCAGAAAGTTTCTGTGAATTATTTTATATGCTTCTAAAACCTGAAGTCTTCCTCACGTATTACAAGTTCATCAACTGATGCTAGAACAGTAAGGCTGTCACACCTGTTCATGTATTCCTGTTGTTAGAAAGGATGAAGCTATAAAGCTATTTTTAACCCCTCCCAATATATTGTAATCCATCAAATTCTTGGTAGCTATATATGTATTTAGATTGTATTAAAATCTAATTGTCAGACATCACTAATGCTAGAAAAATGCGCTCATGTAAAAATTGCAAATCTTACGCACAGAAGAGTCAATCTGGTTGTATCTTGCAATGTCTTTATGAAGAGTCCTCAGAATGATCATAGCCACCATGCCAGATAAGAAAAGGACAATTACAAGGGAATTCATTATGCTGCAGATAAAGACAAAGTCAAATTTTCATTTATTCAGGTTTCAGGACACACAGTCCAATTCATACCATACATACAGCTCAAGCCTGAAGAATAGCCTTAGATATTCAGACTAGATAAACTGTTTTAATTTGTGTACCTTTATGGTTTCTTAGGAGACAGATGTGAAAAAAGTACTATTTTATGGTACACTGTTAATCCTCAAGACAGTTATATATTGCTTTTCTCTATTTTCTTTCTCATATAACACAGAAGTAATTCCTCTAGTGAAACAGCTACAGCTTGTAAAGCAGACTTTGTCAAGTAGATTTTATATTTGTCAACCAGTGCAACCCAAATCATCCCATTTAATATTCTGCAAAGATGTATTTAATCAGATAAGCTTTTTCAAACCCTCTATATTGCAAAACATTAATATTTCAACATAAATTACATGCTTACTTGGTATCATTTGCATGGTACACAGGGAAATAAGAGCTTTTCATATACATCTTTTACTCATAAAAGAACCCCTTTTTACTGTAAGCAGCTGCTGAGCATGGAAAACACAGCACACATCTGTACCTCTCACTTGGCAGCTAGAGACAGCCAGACAGAAACAATAAGAATGTTGCAGAGCACCGTCGTCTCAAAAATTCTACAGAATGGGGATGATAAAATAAAACGATGGAAGCTGCTTGCCTTTTGGACACCAGTGGTACATTCCTTTCCTGAAATGCAATACTACAGTTGCTCCCAAGAGATGGGAGTCTGATAAAAGTTACTCACATATGAAAACAAGAACGTTTTCTTGCCTGAAAACTAACAGACTTTTGCTCTACCACAGCAGATGTTACACATCTCTAAAAGCACTAATAAGAAATCTTTCTCCCCTGCAATGTTATTCACTGAATACATACAAATCTTACCTAAACCACTGTATGTTTGTATGTGGCATCGACTCCAAAATGTAGTCCCATCTGGAAGCCCATTTAATATTATTCTTTTCCTACAATTAAATTCAATAGCAATTAATAAAAACAAGTACAAGCTTGTTTCAGTCTCTGAGAAGGCATGAACACATCTTAATATCTGAACTTGGTATCAAACCTGGATGTTAGATCCCCCTCTTGCACTAATTCATTTCCTGAGCCTCTCAAAGAATATCTTGTTTACTGAAATCTCCTCTCCACATCTCCCGCCTTCAACAAAGGCTTCACTTAGCGTGATCTTTCCAAGATTCGGTATGTGGCTGCCTGCAGCTCCCAAATGCATGCTGAAAAACAATCAGGCAATCACAATACACTAATCCTGAAACTTCAACTTTGTTAAACACACTCTATGAATGTGTTTCTCGTTTCCCCTGGAATTTTTCTCCCCCATCATCTTTAATGTCTTTAGCATAGGTTACACTGCATCCTGCCATAACAGTGTCTGATACAGACTATTTTCCACTCTGATTCCTGGCTGACAACTTTAATTTCCAGATATCCCTGTGAAGGATTTAAGGAGAGGAAATCATTCTGCAACTTTCACCTTCAAGAGGTATTTCCATTCTCTTCTGTCTGCTCTTCACTTCACATGAGAGCTGTACAAGTTATGATTCATTCTGACCCCCAAGCCTCATACTCTACAGCTTTTCTCATGGGATGTGCACCCCCTGCCCTGCTACCAAATTCAATCTCCTGACTAGCATGAAGTTCTGCAGAACTTCATTTATTCATGGGCTGGGAAGTTTGTGCAGTTAACTTGCAAAATATAGTCTCCAGTCTACAATTGTTAAGTTCCAACTCACATTCTGGATGAGGAACCCAAGATAGCACTACACCAACACAACAAAAACAAGGTGCCTGAAATTGATGTAAATTGCTCTTTTTATCACCTAATCAGTAGCTGATTGGTAGTTTACAAGTAGTTGGGACAGAATTTCAGAACTTTGGCTCTAAAGTTTGATACCTTGGTACCAAACTACTCCCATGCTTACATTTTTCTACACTTCTACACTAAATATTATAGGCACTAATATAATTTTCACATTCACAGAGCTAAACACCTTGCCCATTTCAATAAATTACAGCAGATACTGCTGCTTTCTCACTAGAACTTTGCTGCCCTATCAAAAACGGCCAAAACACAGTAACACATTTTACTGGTATATGTATTCAGGCTTACTGAAACTAATGTTTTTCTATGTAAAAACATTTTTCACTGATAAATACTCCCCTTTTAAGTTAATTTGAAACTACTAATAAAAACACATCAGGCATTATGTCAAATCAATAAACAGCTCTTTTGAAGTGCCTGGAAAAGGAGATGTGCCGAGTGCCATCTGCCGGCCACACCCATGGCAGCTACACCTCACTCCAGAACAAGGGAGCAGGGAGCCCATATACGCAACATGCTCTCTGAATAACAGGACAATGTTCACAATACAACTCTAAACTGAAATTTATCATCAAGATTTAAGCACAAATGCTAATAGACAGGAGGCTCATTCATGTAGTAAAATTAGAGAGTCTAAGGAGGACTGGGTGTCTCAAGAGAAAAGTAAGAGGATATAGAGCCTTGCACCTCAAGGTCATCAGTTCAAATCAAATTCAATTTGGTAGAATGAAAGCTGTTACCATATGACGGCTGCTTGACTGCATGTACAAAATAAGCTGGTGGTCTCAAGCCAAATGCTGTAAGATCAGTGTCTTACATCAGAAAAACAACTGTGCTTGCTGGACAGACTGGAACCAAGGTACCAATGTTTGAAGCAGCCTGATTCAAATTATTCTCACTCCCACAGAACGGTTACTGTCCATGCTGGGGTAAAGAACCACTTGCAAGAAAGCTTAATTTCCTCTTAAGTCATAACAGGCTGAATAAAGCATTAGAGTATTATCAAACATGTGAGTATTAACTCTGAAAGATAAATGACTATCTACTCAAAGCTAATGAATAAAAGCAATACAAAATGAGACAAAAATCTTCCGCTTCAATAGGAAAAAGTTTAACAGTATGCTATAATCAATATTTAACATAAAAGTGTCACCAAATACAAGCATTTCTTCAGCATAACACTGTCTACACTCTGACTGAACTCTGAAAACAAAGTCTACCTCAAGGACAACTACTCTTGCAGTTATTCAATCTACTATCTTTCTATTAGTAATAGAATAGGGAAACAAAAAACCTGTTTATAAACTCCAAGTGTCACTTAAACTACATTAATGGAAAAGTAACAGGTTTTGGGAAAATTGCTGCACAAGATCATCCTTATGGAATTTACACTGCTTTAATGCAACTACGACTATTAGTAAATTACTCAGTTGCTTTGATTTCATTCTTTTGGAGAATTACATATTCATGTAACAGATTAAATACTTACTTCAAATGTCACTGAGTAAGTGTAGATCAAATTCAGTTTATTGTTGAATTCTCCAGGAATTTCCATAGGTGGACCTTCACAACTTAAGTTGTTCTCATCCATATGTTTGTAGCTAAAGTAGGACAGAAAAACCTAAGCAAAATTGCACATGCTCTACAAGAAGAATTCTTACATAATACTTTTCAAAGGCAATCAAACACAATTTTTATTAAAAAAAATAACTACCAGGAAAACTGCACTTCTATACAACTTCTATGAGAACTTATTTTTCTATTCTATCAAAAGAAGTCAGAGACCTTAAAACACTTTTCTTATGTTTGCAGATAGACAGAATGAGAAAAATAAACTCATATACATTATTAAGTATCATTATTTAGCGTTTCTCCAACAGCCTTAAAGCCACATCAGAACCGAACACTAGTTCTCAAAATCCATCACGGTGAGAGCAAAAAACCTCCACAGAAAGCATCCTCTAGGGATTTGGATCTTCTGTACACTATCCTACATTCAGTTAATACCTGGTTCACATTTCCTAGGCATTTGAGGACATTATGGATAAAGTTGTTTACTAAGCTGTGGGAGATGAGAACCACAGACCTCTGAAGGTCATGGGATGTGGTTTCACCTGACCTACTTTCCATGATCAGAACAACATCCTAGTTCTAAGTTAAAAAGCTGCTTGTTTAAGTGGCCCGCAACGTATGGAGATCTTTGTGTGGTAAGACACTAAGTTTTAATGCAGAATGGGCCTTCTCTGGCATCATACCTCCCTTTCACATTTTAACAAGACTGCATGATTGGTGAGGGACTTAACCTCAGAGTGTCCTTGTCACTAAGGTAGAGAATTTCTTAGCAGTCTCCAGCAGGTCCTCCTCTCATCTCAAGCTTCATAGCAAAAAAAGAGCATTTATCTTGGCAGTATCTTTTTTTTTTTACACCAGGACAAAAGAAATGACTGTGGAAACCTTTCCATTTTCCACTCCTATAGTAATTTCACCTCTATTAGTGTTGTGTACTCTGAAAAATATGTAACTCAGAAAAACATTCTACATTCTAACATTGAAATACACAAACCATTCTCTGCAGTACCTCAGACGTACTGCAGCTATAGATGCACAAAGTCAAGGAAATCTTAAGGTTTTCTTGAATTCATTCTTGTGAACCTCCTTCATCGCTGGAAAATAGCTTCCCTCTCAAACCCTCTAGGGCAAGCTGTATTTACCCAAATCGTAATTGCATTTAGATAAACCTTACACACCTAGGTTAACAGTAAGTTCCATGAAAGGCCTAAGGTACTCCAACCACAACTACTCCCGATTAGGAGAGCTTCAAGGTTGAAGAAAAGCATCAAGCAAAACATCAGGTCTGCAAACAACAAAACTGAGGTTATGTGCAACCTAACTGTGCCCTCTTGTGGTCTGCACTACTGCTGAAAATACAAATGCTCCTATTCCCAGCCACTGAGGAAGCAGCTGGTAACACATCCATCAGAAAAGGATGAGGTTGGTAGAATCTTCTTGCTACCACCTCAGAGCAGACATAAATTAAAGGAATAAATTTGCAGAGTGATTATAATTCACCAAAAAAACACAACTGCTATTGTGTCAGAAACAAGAAGAATACTCGAGTCGCGTTAAAACATCTATGCCTGCACGGCTTGAGTAACTGCAGTAGCACAATTTAAGAACTTACTTACTCTCCAGAGAAAGAGGGTACAGTTTAGGTTAAAAAAAAAAAAAGTCAACCTACATCAAAATTTTATCCACTGACTACACATTTCAAATACAGGTTAAGTATGACACGCATGTGGATACACTGCCAAGAGGCCAAAGTATTTCTGACTTCCGCATCTTTGCTTGTGCCCTCTGGTCAACAGGGAAACTAAGTAGCAACTGTTTAAGGAAAATAAGTTTGTTTACTTACAAATTTAGCTGTCATCTTCTGCTGTTCTGAATACCAGTAATTAATCTGGCATTAACCCTATTTCTCAGTATCAAAACTAACAGAAAAAAAGCCACCTGTACATTCATACAAAGCACATTTGGGAAGCAAAGCAGAACAGTAAGAGAGATGGCATGGGAAACTGTCACTCAGTTAAAGGAGGTATCTGAAAACTTTTTAAAAGGAAGTAATGAACACCCAGATGCAAATCAATAAAGCCATTAGAAAGCTGCTGTTTGTGTCAGGTGCTAAGTATGCATAAACAGCTTTTCCACCAAGATGGCCTTTGGGGAACATTTTAAAAGCAAAGTTAAGTAACACCTACAGCCACAGAACTATTCCTTGGGACAGCCATGAACACTCAGAGTTTTAGCAAAAGAAGAACCAGTTTCACTGAACTTACTGACACGAAGTATCATTTTTAAGTTTGCACCTATAGTTAAGGTTATCAAACACTAGAACTCACTGCTTTCATGCATAATTACCTCTGCGGTCTCAGTCTTGCCATCACCAGTCTTGCACCAGGCCAGTTTTCATCCTTCCCACTATGGTACATGATTGTTATATCAACGTGGTTGAAGAGGTAGAAAGTGTTCTTCTTGTTAAACTCTGACTACAAAACATCATCACGAGATTGAGAATCTTCTCCAACCGGAGAGGGTGCAAGCAGTCAAGAACTTTGTAACTGGACTACTGTCCAGTGAGAGAGCACAGAAAACATGTAAAGTATTTTTCTATTTTCTAGAATTATATTTTATACACAAATACAAAAAATTTAAGTGTATTTGACACTAAAATATATTTAAATATATTTGACACTATTTACCAGAAAAAGCTATCAGAACAAGTTGCAAGATATCCAAGGAATTCAGATTCACCACTTCTGCCCCACCCCAGTCTTTCTGGTACAGTCCAGGTACCAAGGCTTAAAAACCAAGCACCAAAAAACCCTACCTTCCACTTTCAGTAGCTATTCTGTTTTGTCATCCCTACACTTTCAGAATTTGAAATTATGAGGAACTGTATAAAGCTCTGATATCAGAGCAAATTAAAGAGACTTGAATTTTCTTTTCTCAACACTGTCATTGTTTAGAAACCTTTAATTTGCACTACGGGACCACCATAGTGACAGCCTACCAGTTTTGTTTCCAAGGACAAAAATTCCTTTTTTATTGTGTATATTAGCAATTTCACAGTTGCTATGTAACTTTCGCCCCTTGCTCCCACACAGCAAAATATGAAGGAGTTTACCTCTTTTGTCAGTAAAGGAAAGGTTAAAAAATAAGGCTCTACATGAAATTACATCTGCTATACTAACGAAAAAAGTTCCACCACTTACATTTATAACACAAGCATCTTTAACTCTACCATCTGGAGTAACAAAACATCCTATTGGAAATCCTGGATTACAGTATTTTTGTCCATCTTCCACATCATAGCACCATGTTACAGGCATGTTATCGATAATCCTAGACAGAAATCACCAAAGAACATGTCCTCAGAAAGCGATGCACCTTATTTCACACTGACATTTAACATTCGTGTAACATACAGTTTTCAGTACTGCTCACGAGATGAACACTAAAGGACAACTGTCACACAGAAGGAAGCAAGCTACCCACCTATAAATAACAATACAAAAAAAGCAGCAAAACCACCCCAACCTCAAACACACATCTCAGCTTACCAGTGATGCTGATAATTCAACTGCATTCCTTTCTTCAAAAAGGCCAGTTTGCTTTTATCAATGCTGAGTGCTGGGTCATATGATTTTGTACAAACCTTCTTGCATGTTTCTTGCTTTTTGAAAGTGAACTGTTAAAAAAGCACACAAAAAGTATTACCTCAGTTTTGCTTCAAAAACCTTTGAATCTTTTTTTTGGGTAAAGAAGATTTCACTTCACTTGAAGTGAAATACTTCATTTGATATAGAAGTTTCTAAAACCCGAATTTCCGAAACAGCTTTAGAAACACAGAATTAAGCTGGAAGAGACCTTCAAGATCACCGAGTCCAACCACTCACCCAATTGTCCCAAGCCCACCACTAAACCCTGCCCCTAAGCTTCACATCCACATGACTTTGAAACAAGCCCAGGGATGGTGATTAAACCCTCTCTCTGAGCAGCCTGTTCTGAGGCCTGATGACCCTTTAAATAAGGAAGTTCTTCCTAATGTCCAATCTAAACTTCCCCTGGTAAAATTTAAGGCCATTTCCTCTTACTCTATCACTTGTTACTCGTGAGAAGAGACCAACAGTCACCTTTCAGGAGACAGCAGACAGCAGTAAGGTCTCCTTTCTGCCTCCTTTTCTTCTGACTAAACAGTCCCAGCTCCCTCTTAACCTTAATGTCAAGATTTATGTATATCCAGCACCAGCAATTCCCTTTCAAATTACTAACATGACTCAAAACACCTTCAAATACACCTTGAGGACTGACATTCGAAAATCAGCATAAAAAGGATTACTTTTTCCTTTTACCAGTTCATTTTATTTTGGCATTTTCATCATCTGCTAAAATAGACTTTTAACCACTCCCTTTTCAAAAGATTCTCAATGATTTTTGCTCTATTTCCCCACAATTACTAAGTTATTAGACAAAGCTGCCAAAAATGCAACAAGTTGTACAACATCTAAGCTTCAAGTGCAGGCACCACCTACAAGAGACATGCCCACATTTGTATATCTGACTTCTTAACACAGTTGGGTGTACCCATTAGTGATCTGGCACACATAATGCATGACTGGAAATTCTATCATCATCAAGGCCTAAGTGCAAACCAGTAACAGCATTTTCTAATTACTGCACAAGCATTTCAAACAAATAATTTATGCAATACTTAATCAATTCAGGCCAAACGGACAAGAGGCAATGGGTGCAAGCGGAAACATAGGAGGTTCCATATTATTATCAAAAGGAACTTCTTCACAGTGAGGGTAACGGAACATCAGAACAGGCTGCCCAAGGGGGTTGGGCAGTCTCCTTCTCTGGAGACATTCAAGACCCGCCTGGATATTTCTCATGTGACAGTCTAGGTGATCCTGCTGAGGCAGGGGGACTGGACCAGATAATCTTTCGAGGTGACTGGACCAGATAATCTTTCGAGGTGCCTTCTGATCCCTAATGATTCTGTGGATCATGCTGTGTATTTTAAACCTTGTCATGATCAGCAGCTATAACACAATTACATTTGCTCAGAGACTCAGAGGAGAAGTTTACCAAAAGGAGAAGACATCGCCTCTTTAGTCACACCTTTCAGTAGGATTGTTAAGTCCCTAATGACTGAGAAACAAGAGACTCAGAAACTGCTGCCTCTTTATCAAGGGATTTGTATTATCTAGCAACCCTCACACACAAGCATAGCCCAGTTTCACCATCAAATCCCAGTCTGGAAACTGCAATTGTATGGTGTGTGCAGAGCTTTAAAGTACACAGAGCCAACATTTAGCCCTTACTTGCTAATACTTGTCCCAAGTTGACGATACAGCTTTTTAGAGATGCTACACTTGGGTCAATGCTAATGCAGACAGAAAAACATTACATACCTGATCTACAAAATACTTACATAGGTTTATCTTACAGAATATGTTAAGCTACATGCATCAACAGTGACAGATCTTCAGACAACAGATGTTAAATGTGTGTAAGCAAGGAAAAGTGAACCCAAATTTCACTTCCCCTTCCCACTCTGGAAGGTGCCCAACAGTACCATCACATACATAAAACAGTTTCTGAACCATCAGCTTACAACCTCCAGTAGTACATTATTTTTTTTAATCATTTCAGATCACTATATACACAGCTGTTAAAAAAAACCTGCTTAAGATATAGTTTCTAGACTTACCACACAGGAAAATGAAAGGCTTATTACTGCCCCAGCTTACTAATTTCAGTTAGCTACTCTAAGATGCCTTTGAGGTGAAAGAGGGTTTTGTTTGGTTACATAAAAACAATAATTCTTATATTAAAAAAATTTAAAAAAAAAATCATCAAATCTTCAGTTACACATATGGATTACAGACATCAAAAGTAAGCAGGATAAGCTTCAAGGATTAAATAACCTTATAGGGTGATGATGCAATTCTCTCGCCAAACAACACTTGTCCAAGATTTTCAGATGGTCTTTTCTCTTTCGTATCTTGACAGAAGTCAAAACTGAAAAAAAAAAGGCAGAAAAGATTACCTTTAATTTTTAATTGATGTACAACTGTAAATACTGGCTCAAACAAATTTAAATCATTTCCTTAACCTGACTGTTTTCATACTTCATTTGGCAACTCAGCCACTCATTAAAAATTTGAATGCCCTTGCAAAGACGTTTGGCCTATGTTATATAGAAATATTTCTTATCAGCTTCAAGCAAGAAATATCACAGCTGAAGTATCTTGAACAAAACATATGATGCTTAGTCCAAGTATCCTATTCAAATGGCAATTTAAACAAACAAGAAAACGTTTCCTATCAGGAAAAAGTGAGACTATGCTACAATCATCCACTTGTCTTTCAAAAAAGGTTCAAGAAAACAACTACACCCCTTTCTTGAAGGTGTCTTTACATGTATTTAACATAAAACATGTTCTAAAGAAGAGCTTTTAAGATTAGCTTTGGCACTGTTGTGCATTATTCACTAATTCTTTTCAACTACAAAAGACTCAAAACAATGAATATAGCAGAGAGCATGTAAACATTATGGATCTTCACTATTCAAACAATGGTAGCAGTAGGTTGAGGGAGGGGCAAGCTGGCAGAAATCACAAGTCTTTGGTCAATAAGTACATTTCCTCAATAAGCAGTCCTTTGTCTTCCATAAAGCTTATTGCAAATAGAGACAATGAGGACTTTGAGATAGTTTATGGTCTTGCCACTACTACTGCACTTCACAGGACATGTTTCTCTTTTCTGTATGTCTAACAGCAAGACTGCAATTCGTATCATCTATCATTGATCCGTAGGCCTATAAATATCTGCAAATGGAGGTAGTAGCTTTAACAGACAATAATCACAATTGATAACACACCCAATAATTAAATACAGAGCCTCAGCGTAAAAAGGAAAATAATGGCTCTTCTTGCAATTTCTTTCTGCTGTCAGAACCAAGAAACACAAAACCTATGTTCCCAGATTTCACAAACAGTAAGAACTTTCAAACATATCAGTCACCACTGTATCTAGTGCTCAGCTCAAAAAAGACATGCAGCAGCCCTGTCTGTGACAGCCAGGTGTGGCCTTTATCACATCCAGCCTCTCGAACTTCGTTGTTGCTGCTGACCACTGCATTTATTCCTCAATTCCTACACCCAAAATACTGCTTCAAGGAACAAACGAAGCATATCGGGCATTGAGAACACGCGGGCTTTCCAAACGCTTCCTGAGCCTGCTCTGAGGTACTTACGCATCGTACTCATACGGCAGAACCGACTCAACCGAGTCCAGCCTGTTCACGAACAGCTCGATCAGCGACTGAAAAGGGAAGAGCAGGAGTGACAGTATGAAAACACAGAATGTCTTTAGTTTTGAGAGACCTGTAAGACCATCACGCTTCTGAAAGCAAACGTGCAGCTGATGGGCAGGAGCTGCTGTCCCAGGCTCTGGTGTTCGCCATCCCAGGCTCTGGTGTTCGCCATCCCCAGCGGAGTTACTGGGCTTCCGACAGGCCCCAGTGTCACGCTGGGCCGCACCGGAGCCGCCCGCCTTCAGCCGCTGCAAGGAATGAGGCACCGGCGACCGGCCCTCCCAACAGTAACCGGGAACGTTCGAAGGAAAACACCGTTTTCCGCAGTAAACACCAAGGAAAAGAGAGCTGAAAGGGACTGAAGACGGCTTCCCAGAGCAAAGATTGCCGTCTGGGCTCGCACACGACCGGGCGGGGATACCGGCGGTTCCCACTCGCCCCAGATACCCCAAGTGAGGCAAGTTTCTCGGCGGAGCGGGGAGAGGGAAGTGGGGCCAATCGTGTCAGGGCCCCAAAGGATTCTCACCTTGCAGCCCTCCTTCTCCTCGCCCTCCTCGCAGAAACTGACGGGCGCCAAGCCGGGCAGGTAGAAGGCAGCGCACAGAGGTGCCACCAGCAGGATCCCAGCCGCCAGCAGCCTCATCTTCCTGCCCCGACCACCCCCCCCCTAGTCAGCGCCTGGCGCAGGCGGCCTTAGGCTAAGGCCAGTGGCAGCGTCACGGCGGCGTTGGAGCAGCGGCGGTTGCGCAATCACGGGCTGAGGAACCGGGCGCCATGTTGAAGCAGGGCAGCCTCAAGCCTTCCGTACCCGGGGCGCTGGGGCTGGTTGTCGCCTCCTTTCGGAGGGGAGGTCAGTTCCTTTCTTCTCGCCTTCCACTGTGAACCTTCGAACGCTTCCTCTCCAAAGTCCTCGGTGATGACTCGTACCTGAACGTCTTTTCAGCTTTTAGCCCCCAGCATAGCAGAGAAAGATTTAAACTGGATTTTACCAGCTCAGAATGTAGGAATGGAAATCCCACAGCCTGGTGGGGGTTGGAAGGCACCTCTGAAGATCTAGCCCTCTGGCTAGAGAAGATCACACAGGAACATGCCAAGGCAGGTATCAAATGTCTCAGAATAAGGATAATCGGCTTTTTATTGTAACAATTATCTGCGGCCCCACAACTTTTCAGAATTGTGTGTTTCCATAGTTTGTGATGTGTGGGATGGACGCACGCCAGCTCACGGTTACTGCCACAACACAGCTACAGTGGTGTCAGGGATGCAATGCCAGGATCCTGCCTGGCTTGTTCAGATGGCAATGGAGAAGCAACACTCCTGAAAAGCCGGGTAAGTGCAAACGGTGGCTGCAAGCTGAGCGCTATGCTACCACAGCAAGGCACATATTCACTGCTGTTAAAGACAGATCACAGTATGGTAGGGATTGGAAGGGAGCACTGAAGATGATCTAGTCTGACACCTCTGCTAGAGCTGAATCACCTGGAGTAGATCACACAAGAACACATCTAGGCAGATTTTGAATGTGTCTGGAGAAGACAACCCCTCTGGGCAGCTTGTTCCAGTGCTCTTACAGTAAGAAAGTTATTTTTTATGGTTGATCTTTTAGCACTAAAGGCATTGCTGTAAATACAGGTAGACACCACCTCCATCTTCCTCTCTGTTTCCTATTTAGTTTAGCTGTTGCCACTCTGGTCTCCAACCTATGACATAACATTTGTATTACACCTGCAAAGCCTCCCATGTCCAACAATTTTACCTAATTCATCAATCAGTAGTGAGCTGCCCTTAACGTAGGATAGCATGAGGCAAAAGGAGTGAAAATGAAAGGTACATAATAATTGCTTATTTTGTCTTTTCACACTAACCTGAAAAATTCAAGCTGTTACTTCTGGTGACTCTAGCTATGTCTGAGGGACATGTGGCCTGCCTTGTATTGCCAAATGGAAAGGGTTCACAACTGAATCCCAAAGAGATAATGTGGGAAACACACATTAGGAAATTCCAGTTTAGAAATGGTTGATAAAGTCAGTGCCAGAGACAATTATTTTGTGCTGCTCTCATCCACTCTAGTCTGAGTTGTACAGAAGAAACATGCTGAATTTCTAGAAATAGCTATAAACTGACAGCTGCTGAGAAACTTGCTCTTTGTAGTAGAAGTATTAAACTCATATTTTCAGTTATTAGTTTTTTCACTATATATCTAGAGGGAATTATTTTTTTCATTCATTCTGATTAAGTCTTAGGTATCAGATTGTTACTTATCTCTCAGCCTTCCTGAATCCTTTATCAATTTTAAACCCAAAGTCCGATGAACTTGGGAAAAAAACAATATGTTTGGTGAAAAAACACAACACGATACAAGGGAGATCCAAACTATTAACCTCTTTATGATCATGTTTGTTGTGTCAGTTCAACTACTTTGTTAAACATCATAGGCTACATTCAAAAGAATGACTTTGTAGGTGAAAACTATCATGAAGTATATCTGTATGGACTGTTGTTCACCTCTTCCATCTGGTGAGCTTATTTTAATGGTTATCAATAAAAAGTTTATATTTAAGTGAGTTGATAAGTAACAGACTAAATTACAGGTTTTATACTTTTAAAGTGTATGCATGCTAGCGATATAGCAACTGTCTTCTGTGTAAAGGTGGGTGTTTGCCTGATCTCTGTTTCCTCAGGTATCCCATCTTAGTCTGTTTCCTATTCTGTAGGGGTCAGTGTTAGTAATTCTTATTACCATCTGTCACATCCCAAGAGATCAGAGAAGGGAAAGGGAGCAACTCAGGTTTGTGTATTTAGGTCAAATTTAGGAAACTTACACTATATATCAGCATAAAAGTCAACTTTACTAAAGTTACTAGATGTCATCTTCAAATAATACAGGAGAGAAGAAGGAAGAGAGAAGGAAGAGGGTAAAAAAGAGAAAGTAGGTAAGTATTAGACCACCACTCTGGACTGTCAGTGGTGTCTGGCATGGTTTGCCCTCCTTGCTCCCTGGCTTCACAAATTATCAGTGTTTCTGGCCAACTGGCTTCACAAATTATCAGTGTTTCCGGCCAACTTCTTAGTCATTTTCCCAGAGTAGTGGGCTCTGTGGATGCTGGTGTGTGTGGTGATCGGTGATATATCCCTCTTGACTTCCTCAGCTCCACAAATTTTCAATGTATCTGGCAGTGCTTTTGTCAGTCCAGAGCACAGTTGCAGACTGGGATGGGGG
>VZRI01010934.1:109507-136415 GCA_013397515.1 Upupa epops | reverse complement strand
GGGGGGGCAGGAAGGGGGCACTGATGGCCACATGGTACTATTCAAATCCCTCTTTTTATCCTTTACTGCCAGGGGCATTTTAAATCGCACCAAATGATACGGTGGACTTCTTCTTGAGGACTTAGACAAAACAGTGGTAAGTTCTTGCCAGATAACCACCCATCATGTTACCACCACATAAGCAGCTAGTGCAGATAAAACAGCAGGTCTCAGACCTGCTTGTTCTGTTCTCATGCAGAGCACCTATCTCTTTTGCAGGTGCAAGGCTTAACCACCACACATGCCACACACCCCCTGTTATCCAGCTCACCAGTTATCTTCTGTTTGCTTTCTCATAAACTGTCTTCTATTTGCTTGCAATCACTTGAGCCATCTCACCTGTTGTTAATCAGTCTGACATGACCTCAATTTCTTAGCAGAAAATTCAAAGCTGAGACATCATTTGCAAAATGAATTGTCATGGGTCTTCAGCCTTGAACTTCTTACTGAATAAAGTGTATCAGGGATGAGTTTCCATTCTGATTGCTGTTTGTTCCCTGAAAATTTCTGTAGGCTTTCTAGAAAAATTAAAACTTACAAGCCCCAATTCTCTAGGGAAAAGATCTATCTCACTGAACTTAGAGCAAGACTAATAGATAGTGGAATATAGTAAAATACCGTTCTAGTTTGCAGTGTAGATGGAGCTAAGTTTTTGAGGAGGAACCTGATACAGGCATTTTTTAGGACAAAGGCTAGAAGAATTTGGCCCTAATACAACTACAGCTGTCACGTTCAAATGTAATTACATTCATGCTAATCCCATCTACTTATACATACAGTATGTGTTAACAAAATGAAGCCTGGAGTTACAATAAAGCATTTTACTCTTCTAATAAGAGGAGGAAAATGACACTTTTGTTTGCATCTGTTTATTTTTCCAATTACTTGTGAGTCCATCAGCAAATACACTGCTGTAGGTTACAGCACCACACATCACTAGAGACTATTTTTAGCACATTTCTTACAGGACCAACAGTCCAATTTAGTTTTCCCTATCTATTCCAGGGAGGATCTGAGGTTTAAATTATTCTGTATTGAAACTACAATTTGAAATTTTATTTCATATGATAACTTCATGAGTTGCTAGTATCTTCAGCAACTGTTTTATCATGTGTAGTACCCTCTCGCTTTGGTACAAAGGTCATCCTTCCCTTTTCCTGTGGGTAGTAACAGTCTCCAGAAACTCTCAGCATCTATGCTGGAAAGATTATCATCTTTACCTGCGTACTACAGTCTAGAGAAGTGTTTGAGAGCTGTCTTCTTTTGTGTCCTCAACAGGTTTGAGAGGTGCTCTGGAGCCATGTTATCTTCTGCTTTCCCTAGCACAAAAAGCAGCTGAATATCAGCATCTGAGCAGTAGGGAATGAAAAACTGCTAAGAACAGAGCCAAATGTTTTCTTACCAAGACACAACAATTCTGCAGCTCTGCAACTGTAATGGCACCTCTCAGAAATAAAGGTCTGTAGAATACCATGGGGGAGAACAGAAGCCACAGAAAAGAAGTTGAGTGATGGCCATCCCATGCATTAAGAAAGCCTACTGTCAGCCTCAGAAGACCTAAAAAAATGACACCACTGTTCTCATTGCTTCAACCCCACCCATCTGCTCCTGGGCCTTTGTGCCACTGGTACAAATAACAGCGTGGAAAGGATTAAGAGGGGCAGTGTATAGAAGTGAGAAAGGCACTCTTCTTTTAACTTACATCATCAGGTTCGCTGCAGAGCACTGGCAGCCCCAGCAAATCTTCAACGAAGGTATGCGATGGTGTCTGTAAGGAAAAGGAATTGGAATGTACAAGCAAGAGACCAAAGAGATTTGAGGCACCACTGTCTGCTATACAGCATGCACGCTTTCTGAAAAGCCCTTGAAAAAAACACCCAGTGACCTGCCAGAGCTCATGCAGGTGAAGCACAGGAACACGGAGTGTTTGTTATAGAGATCAGCTCTTCAAACCTGTCAGGCATCCGTAAGCACTGTGGATATCTGGGTACACATAGGGACTGGTTGTTGCCATCCTGCTATTCAAACCTAGGAGAAGGAAATGTGCTTTAAGTTCTGCTTTAAGTCCTCTGGTTAATCTTAGTGTGATTTCAGCATGGAAACCAAGTGTATTAAATAATTTACTTGTAACATACCATGACTTTATTCCTCCACTACACTAGGATAAGACAGGAGCTATATGAAATCCTAAAATACTCAAGGAACCTGCAATTCCATCTTGCAGAAATTAGCTACAAGGGTCCTTCAAGGAGTAAGAAGGAGTGATACTTAGAGGTCCTGGCTACCAGTTTTCAGTGCCCTGTTTCTCCATGCTTCTGGCATTTTTAGAAAAGCTAATGAGTGGAAACACAGACTTGTAAAATAGTTACTTAAAACCCACGTGTAATACATGATCATGCAACACCCTTTTGCTTTTGTCAGTTTTTAAGAAGGCTAACAGAAAATTTCACGTTTGTTTTTGATTTTAAGAGTGAGTGGCGATTAGACCACATGATTCTAAAAGAACAAGTCTTAGTGATTTAGATAATCTGCAAGTTCCATTTATGAAAACTGTCAGGTTTTGCCCTCACTCTTTGGCTATGGGTCTTCTTAGCCAGCAGAATAGTCACAAATCAACTAAAGGGTATAAATAATACATGGAGTTCATCACATCACTGCAAAACTTTGTGCTACAAACACTACTTTTCATTTTAAACCACACGTATTTCGGTCTATTCTAAGTCCCCAAGGGCGGGCCATGGCCTTCCACACTTACTAATAAAACTAACAACAAATGCCTCTGTGGCTGTTTGTGTTGAACGGGGTTAACGCCTGCACACACAAAGTCAAACTGACCCTTTTAGGAGCGAGTTTGCCTTCCAAAGCAGCGACTCCTCGTCTCCTCTGGGGACGAGGAAGAGCCGACAGACAAAGATCGGAGGGTCCTACCCTGCTTGTCACCACACAGTTCGCGATGCACCATCCCCAATACTCTCCGGCGAGCCGAGCCAACACGCTTCGCCGACCCTACAGGACGCATTTCTTGCGTCGGGTCGCGGGCTCCCCCTACCGGGAGCTCCCGCTGCATCCGGGGCTCCAGCCTGCCGGTGGCGTCACGCTATAAAAGGCGGCAGCGCCTTTGTTCGACCTCATTGCGCAGTTGCAGTCGCTTTGAGCCGGGGTGAGTTCGGCCGAGTAGGCCCGGGGGCATCGGACCATAGCGGGGCGGCAGTGGGTACTTACGGCAGTGGAGGTCCCGACCAGGTGGGGAGGAAACGAACTCTCGCCCGGCCGCCGCTGCAAGCCGAGTCGAGTTGCGGCGGAGCCAAACCTGGCGTTCGTCCTGCCCGCAGGGCATTGCGGAGAGAGAGGGGAGCAGCGCAGCTGTGGTGGGGCATGGCGGGGGGGGGCCCAGCTGCCTGAAGGCGAGCTGGCCGCCATTTTAGATGCGGGCGGTTCCGCTCGGGGTCCTGCTGACTGGGCCTCCCCGTCCCTGAGGAAGATGCAGACAGCTGGCTGCCGCGCCTGGCAGGCGGGCAGTACAGAGCGGGGATGAAATGCACGGTCGGGTAGCGCCGAGGCGGGAGAAGAATTCCCGCCATGGATGGCCGCCATTTTGTAGAGGCACATGGGGACTGCGGAGGGCTTGATGACCTTCCCTCCTCCTCCCCCGTTTCCTTCGGTCCTCTGTTCGTGCGCATCCCGAGGGCGCCTTTGTCCCGGCTGGGCCGGGCGCAGGTCCGTTGGGCGCGCTTCCGCCGCTGGGCCGGGAGGCTGCGGGGCGAGTGTGCAGTCGCTTCAGGTGCTAGAGCAGCGCTCTGAGCATCTTTTTTCTTGAACTCTTATTTGGTTTGGGTTTTTTTTTTTTTGCTGCCCCTCCTTGCCTCAGCCAGAGCGCCTCTATAGAGTTCAGTGATGGCTTGGTATCCTTTCAAGCCAGCGAGCTATGTAGGCCAGGGCTTTGGCGTAGTCCCTACGTACTGTAATAAAGAACGAGCTTAAATTGGAATGCCTGTTGAAGCCGGCTTGAAAGTTGGTATTTGCCATCGAGGACAAAAAGGCAGTCTTAAAGACTGATGCACATTCGCGGGTGCTGTTTGATCTCTATTTGAGTTCTCATCAGTGCTGTGTTCCACTTTCTAATTTCTCTGGAATGAATAATACAATGTGCAATAATTGGAGACAGTGCTAGTTGCAGTTGCTTCAGTATAAAAATATTAATTCTAAAACAATTGCTTATACTCTTTATTTTGTAATTGGCACTTTGCTCAAGAAAATGTCCTTGTTTTTGACAAAATAGTGTCTATTCCATGAAGTGGTGTGGAAGGTTTTGTCATGTTTTGGATGTTTTGTTAATAATGACCTTACGCTTTTAATAACAGGTCATTTGCAGAGTCAAAATGGTTGAAGCAGATCGTCCTGGGAAGCTATTCATTGGAGGCCTGAACACAGAGACTAATGAGAAAGCCCTTGAGGCTGTATTTGGCAAATATGGACGCATTGTAGAAGGTAAAAAAACCTTTTCTATCTTAATAATTAAAGCAACAATGTAGCTGTGATGAATTTTTTAGCGTTGATCATCTGAAATGATCGAGCTTTCATGTCCTCTAAGAAGTTCTGAGCTTAAAAGGTTAAACAAAAGTTAAGTGTTGCACCTTAATCGCAGGAAAGGATAACATGACTTTTTTTTCTACAGTCCTTCTGATGAAAGATCGTGAAACCAACAAGTCCAGAGGATTCGCATTTGTCACATTTGAGAGTCCAGCAGATGCAAAAGATGCAGCTAGAGATATGAATGGAAAGGTAGGAATTAAGACCAATTATATACTGTCATTAGAAATGACCAGCAATATTGATTTTGGGGGTAAATTAGCTGGTATGTAAAGTTGGAAAGACAGTGGGTTAGAAGTTCCTGGAGACCAGACATAACTTTAAGTTTGGTGAAATGTCTGTCTCTATGAAGATGGAATTGCTTTCTTTTGATTATGGGTCTGGTGGTAGAAGGCAAGGCCTGGCTGTCAGTTACATTCTCCGGGTTTTTTTTTAATGAGTGATGGAGGTCTTTTTAGTAGTCAGCTCCTGCATGTCTCTTGTGATTTTTGTTTTACCATACTTAACTGTAGTACTGTGTAAATAAAACTTTTTTGGAAAGTGATCTACATGAGTTAGTAATGGTTTTCTTAATGTGAGTTTGTGACCTCCCTTCTGTGCTGGAGCACGGATGTTTTTATCTGGTCGTCTGTATATAACTGCATTTATAAGTTGCATTAGCTAGCAGTTGATTTTACTTGTTTACACTCTTCAGTGTACTGATACAGTTTTAGGGGGGGAAATAAAAGTGTAGTGCAGTTGTATTGCCTTCAAAAAGGAAAATGTAGGCATGTAGAGCAAAACTTCTGAGACAAATACCAGGATGGTATACCGGTTGGACTGGATGATCTTTAAGGTCTTTTCCAGCCTCCTCATTACTGTGATACTGTATATTGAAAAATCTAGATGCAAATTTGCAACCTGATGGTCAACAGCTGCTTACCTTTGTTAGAGGTGCTTGTGCTGACTCTAGGCAGTGGAAGCCATCTTCTCAGTTAACTTGAATTTCAGACTGGTCGTACATAATTGGAACAGTTTTGTTAGGGTTACTCTGTGCTGGACTTTAAGCAGTGTCTTTGACATGCTATATGTGTAAGGTGACAAAGCTTCGACTGATTCTGATTTAATGCTTGGAATTTGGATAGTGGTCTTGCTAGCATAAGGCACTCACTTGAATGAAAAATGCCAGTTACTGCAGTTAGTAAGTAAAGCACAGTAAATGTCTGCTCTTTGGGCATAACAAGCCTGTAGTGCTGCCAGAGAAGACCTAGAACTTGTTTGGTGTTACAGCAGGCTTTCTGCTGTGTGCTTTTTTTCTGGGTGCTTCAGGACAGCATCATGATGATTAGTGTTACTTTCTTTGGAGTCTTGCTTCCTTGTTAAACAAGTAAGTTTTTGTTGAGGCAGAGAGTAACAAATCATTGTCCTTTCTGTAGCAGGCTAAACATTCTTAAAGGTGTTTCTTTCATTGAGAATATTTTTCCATTGTGGAGTTCTGAATGCTTGTTACTGCATTTCTTAAACACTGACTTCATCTGAAGTAGTCATTATACAGAATCCTCACATAAGGTAACTTCAATCACCAACAACTGATTGCCAGGCTGAAAGGAGTTTGGTAACTAATTCAAAGTGTTGTGGAGTGCAGCTCTCAAATGAAAAATCCTTCTGAAAATAATGGCCAGCTGTTCTAAATTTTGAATGTTGTGGCATGTGTTTGGTCACATCAGAAACCTTCAGGAAGTAAAGCGAATTGAAGTACCTAAATGAGATTGTGGCTGAGGTAATGTCTACAATGTGCAATCTGCATCACTGTCAAGAAATGTTAGAAACTACTGCCTTCAGGATCATCATTCTCACATGCTCATGTGTCTACAAGTATAAAAGTACCTTCATCTGCATTTGAAATTTGAACAGCAAATGGTATATGAAAAGAACATCTCTCTTGGGTTTGACTTAGTATCTTTTTAACGTGAAACTTAAATCTTTATACATGGTTCTGATTCTGTACTGGTCTCACTCAAGTCAAACATGGATATGAAAGATGTGGAAAATGTTAATGAAGTCTCATCCTCAGAAAGCCTTCTGGACAAGTAGTACTGGACAGTAACTAATGCTCTTCTCTCAAAGAGACTCTGCATTCTAGACATGAGGAATAATGATTGAACTCTTCAATAAGAAGATAATATTGCAATAAATCTGAACTTAGAGTTTTTCTGTCCATTTGGAAATGATAGAAAAATGGAAGTTACAGAAGCAATGGATTGGAGTGCTCATGCGTTTTGGGCAGATCGGCATCAGAAGTACTGTACAGCAGTAGTTCAAGCATTCAGCAAGGAGTCAATTTGACCTGTCTATGGAGAAGAGTTCTGCATGGCCAGTGTGCTTGTTCTGTCATTCCAAAGGAATTCAAAGTCACAGCAAGTAGAAGAGGCTCAGTGAAATTTGCATTTGATTTTTATGCTGTGCAAGTGCTCATAAAAACGTAGGCAATGTTGTACGCCTTTCTGTATTGGGGGGGGGGGAAGGGGGGGGGGGGGAAGGGAAGAGGGGGGGGGGGGTAAGGGAGGGGAGGAGAAGGAGGTTAATTACATTGTGTTCCAAAGTAGGACAAGCATAGACTAGTCTGAGCTTGGTTGTTGAAGATTAATTTTACTTCTGTAGAAAAAGATCAGGAGATAATGATTTTGGAGTGGGGGTGGAGGTTTTTCACTTATATTACGTTCTGCAGAATTGGATCAGTGTTGGCACATCTGAGCAGCACAGAAGAAATGTTACAAGTGCTTATCACAGAAAATTACAAGCCTTTTCTAAGAAGAATCTTAATCCATGATAACTGATGTCATGAAAAGCACATGCATGTCTGGATGCTCGGAGTCTGTAATGGTGTTTCTGTGCAGTAGGCTCTTCCTATCTTTTGAAGTCTTGAGGACAAAATGGATAATAAAGAGAGGATATGACCTTAAAGGAAACATCACTAACAAGTCAAAGATGTAATTGCAGTGCAAACCTGCCAAGCCAACTGGACTGCATTAAGAGGTTGGGATCAACTACTACAAACAACAGTTTAAACTGTACTCAGCATTACAGAAGGTTGTCTTGTTCTACTCAACAGAGTGTATGGAGTGTTGGTGAAGAAGGTGAAACAATATGTAGAAGCTCAGCCTGATCCAAAATGATCTTCAGTTCTTGAATATATCTGGTGACAGGAAGCCCACTTGATGCACCATTAATGAAAAAGATGGTGGAGTCACTGCAGCATCAACTATTAAATGATCCATTGGAGAGGAAAGCCCTGTGTTGTGTTAGATTGTGTTTTCATGCAAGCTTCTGTTTCAGTTTATTCAGAATAACTTGGATTTCTGCCCCACTCCCAAAACTTTGCAAATTTCATTAATCTTCTCAGCCAGAAAGTGGAACAGTTAGCAAGACAGCTAACCTGATTGTTTGGTGACGGTTCCCTGGCTCACCCTATGAAACTAGCTTGTTTATTCTCCATGAAGTTTTTATAATTGCCAATCTATTAGTATCCTTAAATTACTTTGATCTTAAATTACATTTTAGTGTCAAGGTGACTCCTTCCTGGTGCCCATGTCATGCTAAACATGTTACTGTAACACTAAGTCAAGGCTATAAACACCAACTAATGAGTGTTTGACAGTTGGTGATTTGGGCTCACTGAAAAAAAAACCTTATTCTGAGAAAGCTTGTGTGGGTTGTATCTGTTCAGTGAGATGAGACATTTGTTCTTTGTCCTATGGAATGAAGTTGTCTCCTCTGCTTTAAAATAGGACAGAATGTGATTGTCTTTTGATTAACAGAAAAACAAAGTAAAACAATCCTTGGACCTAATAAGATCCAGTGAAAAATTTTAAAAGGAACCAATCTTGGCTAGGTAAGATGCATTATAAGTGCAAGGCGGATGGAAATGGGAGAAATAAGGAAGACTACCTCTTATATGAAAAAGAAAAAAACTTGGACCTAGCATTCAGGTTTTCAGAACCCATGCCAGTGGAATGTGGGATGGTGTTTGGTTTCCAAATTCAAGCTTTCAAGAATCTGCCATGAGATTGAAGGTGGCAGTGATCATGATGGCAAAATTTCTGGCTTCAAGCCTGCTGTACCTGTATCAGAAGGTTGACTGAGAAGGATTATCAGACTGATGACAACAAAATAGTATGCAAACTGAGAAGCTCCAGTCACTTAGGGGTACTAATGCTCATTCCTTGGAATGCTTCACCTTGTCATGCCAAAAGAACTTTTGGGGAACCCTCTATAGGTAAAATATTTTTGAAGTGAAAGCCAAGACTGGTGGTTCTTAATTTTTCCTCACAATGGATCAGGATCACATTGGAGCTGCAGATATGCACATATGTGTTTGCAAGCATTAGCTGCAACTAATGTGGTAGCAGAATATATGAATCAGTAAAGTGGTTGATTTCAGAGAGGGCTGAATTTCACTGGCGAATAAAAAAGATTTGGTACCTCAGTAAAAAACTGTGTATTTACAAGAATATAGCAAAATTCTTAGTTATTCTGGTGAAGAAGTGCACTAAACATCTACCTTTATAAATTGTAGTTGTGATAGCAGAGTTAAAATAAATAATACTTGCTAAAAAAGGCGAATAAACTATGTTTGCCACTATAGATATGCAATAATCTTAACTTCAGCAGAGTTTGTGATCCTGGCTTTGCTACAGTTGCCAAGTGTGTGGTGTATGGAAGATTACACAGAAACTTAATTTGGTTTAGTTACTCAATATGTCCTACCACCTGCTCATGTTTGAGGTGCAGAGTTGGCTGCAGAGTTCCTGTTATTGCAGGTCTATATTCCAGAAAAAGCTGCTACTTTCCACAGAATCCACAAAAACTCAACTGCCTCATACTACAAAACACTCCCAAAAAAAACCAAAAACCTCACTAAAAACCCACAAAGCACCTTCACTCTGGAAAAAGAAGTAATAGAATAAATGTGTCGGTCACTTTTTTTTTTTTTGAAAGCCCAGCTTGCAATGGTAGAAAAGAGGGGTGGATTATCTTACTCAGTCTGCTTTGTAGTTCCTGAAATTGCATCTAAATACTTCGGTGATCACCATTTTATCAGGACATCAAGACAATGTTATAAACGGCCTCCCCATTGCCAGAAATACCGACTGAAGCTAAGATACCTTCAGCTTAATCCTGTGTAACTACTGATGCAGTCCTAGTTTGGTGCAAAAGTCTGTGGCAATTGAAAGTAAATTGGAGATAACTCATATTGCAATTACAGAATAAATGACATGGGGCTGCCGTAATCATTGGACACTTTGTGTTTTCACTGAAAGTCCTTTCTGATGCTGCTCTATATTTTTATTCATCAATACCACAAGAATGAAGTACTTTAGAAATTAGGCCCAACGTGCTGCTGAGTACATGGGGACTAATACTGAAGACTGAAATCAGTTCTAGAATTGCTCTAATTTTATGAAATGGAAGCCCTATGATAAATGAAGCAAGAGGGGCTTAAATTTAAGAAATACAAACATGACTGAGCAGTAAATAAAGCAGCTTCTTCTTTAGTCATTAGATGGGAAAGCAATTAAAGTGGAACAAGCAACCAAGCCATCCTTTGAAAGTGGTGGTAGGCGTGGGCCACCACCCCCTCCACGAAGCAGAGGTCCTCCCAGGGGCCTTAGAGGTGGAAGAGGCGGAAGTGGCGCGAGAGGACCACCTTCAAGAGGGAGTCACTTGGGTATGTATTTACCTCTCTCATTATATACTTGGACAACATACAAGACAATCTCATTGGAAGATGACAATAATCCTACTGGAAAAAAAAAAGGCAAACAGCCGAATAGTACACTCCTTGTTCTTTGTTAAAATGGTGAAATATGACCTCGGCAGTTTAGTCAAATTTTTTATTAGCAAGTGCACCTAATGAAAAGGCTTTCAAATATGAAGATTCCCTTCTACAACTAACACTCCACTTGACTTTGGCTATGAAAGAAAAACAAAACTCCTGCCCTGCACGTGAGAAAGGAAGCTTTCTGGTATGCAAGGTGAAAAAGTGATTCTCTTCCACTAGGGAAAGGGAGCTGCCTTTCATTCTTTACTGGCAAGAGGTCTAAACTTACTAAAACTAGATAAATTCTAGGACTGATCTTTCATTATGGTAGTGGAAGTTAGGGAAGCTATGCCTGTCTGCTTTTACAAAACAGTGTGGTGAAGTTCTTTGAAGCGGAATGATAGTATATTGATTGATACTGGATATTCTTTAATTTAAGATACGTTTATTTGTTCTGACTTCAGTATCAAAACTGTCACTTGAAAGGAAGAGCAGGACCTGAGGTGTAACAGTAAAAGCTGTAATGCAGAATAATCCCCAAAAATCAAACTGGAAACACTGAAAACTCCTCTCTTGGAGAGTCTGTAGTAGGTTCTACAAACTCTACAGTACCTCTGTTTTCTCTCTATGTAGGATCTTCTCTATTATGGCTTCCCAGGTGGTTCTTGTCTTGTGAGAACAGTAACTCATTGGACATTTAAGCTGTGAATGATTACATGTATCACCTCTCTTTTTCCTTTGTGTCACACCCTGTGGGTTTTGGATAAGTTCTAGGAGACAGCTCTTGACAGGAATTTAGGCTGTGGAAAGGTAACATGGTGAGAACACTTAATTCTGCCAGTAGCATCTAGTAGTGGTCAAAACATGAGAGAAGGCTTGAGGTCTAATTTTAGAGGCTTACCGTTGATCACCTAATGGTAGTAATAACTGCACCTGAGTTATTGTAGTTTGGGGTTTAGGGGCGTACAGGTGAATAGCGTGAAGATAACATGGTTTATCCTTCTAGGGTCTTCTCGAGGGCCACTTCCTATGAAGAGAGGCCCACCTCCACGAAGTGGAGGCCCTCCACCTAAAAGATCAGCACCTTCGGGACCAGTGCGTAGCAGTAGTATGGGAGGAAGAGGTAAGGACTTCTAGAATTATTTTGTTCCTTAGTCAGCTGTAGCACCATAGTCTTTCTTCAGGAATTGTTAAAAATTAAATTCACTGCAGTGTTTTTTTTTTTTGTCATCTGATGATTCTGTCATACCAGTGTAATTCTATAGATATTTGGAACAGTGTGGTATGGTTTGAGTATATTTCTTCTAGCATTGCTTTAAAACTGTACAAGCAGAAATGTAAAACAGTATAAATGTAGGCTATAGAGAAAGCAGACTGTTTACAGGGATTTAAACTAATACTTGTATTGAATAGTCTGTGTGGCTAAATTAAATGTTTTGGTTTTGTTAAGCTCCTGTGTCACGTGGAAGAGACAGTTATGGTGGTCCTCCACGCAGAGAACCAATGCCGTCAAGAAGAGATGTCTACATGTCTCCAAGAGATGATGGTTACAGCACTAAAGATGGGTAAATTAATTTACTAATGTAGTTTACCTTATTTTTTAAAATTTATTCCAAGAACTTTGATTCCCACTTTTTAGATGTATAACATACAGTTGACATCTCCATTCTTGTTCTTTGTAGTTATTCAAGCAGAGATTATCCCAGTTCCAGAGATACACGGGACTATGCACCACCTCCACGAGACTACGCATACCGTGATTATGGTCATTCCAGTTCACGTGATGAATACCCCTCTAGGGGATATAGGTACCTACTGTTGGATTTTCTCCCTGTCATTTCATTCTTGGTGTGGTTTCACTGATTTGTACTAAATCTTAGTAGTCTTTCCTCTTACAGTGATCGTGATGGATATGGTGGTGGTCGTGACAGAGATTACTCAGATCATCCAAGCGGAGGCTCCTACAGAGATTCATATGACAGTTACGGTAAGAATCCATTTTAAGGATCATGTACTGGTCTATACAGGTGTCATAAAATTTGACTTACTGCTGGGTTGCTCATTTTAGAGGGAAGTGGCACGCTTTTTTCCCCTACAGTGAAAATGCAGATGTTGGCTGTCATTTGATCATCTTGTTAAGTAAGCCATAAGCTAAAGAAGCAAAGTCTACAGTTCAGAATTGGAACTATCTCTGGAAAACATGGCTGAGTTTCTTCTCTAAAATAACAAGCTGTTCTGGAATACCCAGTAAAGAGCCTGCCTGAATAAACACCATCTTCGTTCCTTCAGAATCTTTACATCCACTCACTGCCTGATATGCAATCCCCACTTTCGATACCAGTAATGTGGCAGATGCAATTAGGAGCATCTCAGTTCATGCAAAAGAGTAGCAATAAGCATTTATATGCAGAAATTCTGTTAGTTCAGATTGAAATTGTTATATATAACTTATGGTGTTGCCATATTACCTGACCATTGACCCTGCAGGTAACTCACGTAGTGCTCCACCTGCACGAGGGCCCCCGCCATCTTATGGTGGAAGCAGTCGATACGATGATTACGGCAGCACACGAGATGGATATGGAAGCCGAGAAAGTTACTCAAGCAGCAGAAGTGATGTCTACTCAAGTGGCCGTGATCGAGTTGGAAGACAAGACAGGGGCCTTCCCCCATCCATGGAAAGGGGCTATCCACCTCCTCGTGATTCTTACAGTAGTTCAAGCCGCGGAGCACCCAGAGGTGGTGGCCGTGGTGGAAGCAGATCCGATAGAGGTGGAGGCAGAAGCAGATACTAAATACACTCTTAAAACTTTTGGACCAAGACAGATTATTTCTCAAAAAACCTGAAAAAGTGGAAGTTGTTCTATCTTTACTACCGGAGGACTACTAAAACAAAAAGTTGTTTCTACCTTTTTTTATTGTTGCCTGTTAAGTTTTCCCCTCCATGACTTTTATGCTTTTGTGAGGAAAAGTTAAAACCAATGTTTTTAGTTTCATTTCAACATTATGTTAACATTTCTTTCAAAAAGCAGATGTTAAATGTATAAAACCTGAGCTGTGTACTAGTGTTGTAATTTGCAAAGTAAAGTTTCCCTGAAATGCCACACTTCCCATCTGATTTTCCTCATGAATGGAACAAGCGGTTCTTAAGATCTTCCACACACCATCCGACCATCTTAACATGGAGATGGATTGTTCTACATGTTCAGCATCTCATTCTTAAAAGTATTGTTGTGATTTGGAGGGTGGTGGGGATGTTCCATTCAGCTGTGCCTAGAATTTGAACTCAGTGTTCCCAGTACAAAATGCCTTCAGATCTTATGTTAAGAAAAATAGAGGATGTCATGCACTTAACCTGGAAAAGCAAGTGGATAATATTTTCTGCCTTCCTCCTGTTTGGTGGGGAGTTTGGAAAGGTCTCCTCTCCAAATAAATCCTGTACATGTAAGTCAGCTACAGAATACTGTAAAAATAAAAAAATTGACCAATTCCATCAAAGAAGCTGCAAAAGGATGCTTACTCATACTGTTTCAAATTTTTGCAACTCTGTAGTGTTTCACTTTTAAAGGAACATCTTTGATTCCAAAGGAGAAAATAAGATAAAGAAGTCTTTCTCTCCAACCTCTCAAAGGCTTATGGCTTCATAAAAACAAGTGAATCTTTCAGCATTCCACAGCTGAGTTAAAGCATCAAATGCCTGTGAAACAGCAAAGATGGTAAGCAAAGCAAACTAGTTTTTCAGTCTAAGTCAAAATTGAACCAAGTTACCTTCTGCTAGTATAAGACAAGCTGCACGTCATGGCAGGGGAAGTTCTGTTGAGGTTAAAAAAAAAGCAAAACCAAAATACACTAGAAGTTCTCAAAATTCAACATTTCTTCTTGGATAAAAGCATTTATGGCACCAATTTTGAAACTAAAGACAAACTTCTCACTAGATAATACTGTCAGGTAGGGTTGGGAGGGGTTATTTTGTACCCAGTATCTTTCGGTGAAGATGCTTAAAGAGGCTGCATATGCATATGCTGTGTTGTGACAAAACTAAAGCCTTGTGAAATCAGCAATTGGCGTAGATTGATAAACCACAGCTCAACTGTTGAGAATTGGAAGCAAGCCATTGCAAACTTGACATACCTGGCACTTTAGTTTGAAACTGTTATGGGGCTATCTAGTACATCTGGCAGAACCTGGGGCAAGTTGTTACAACTCTGGTAAAGCCATGAAGTTCAAAAGATGCTCTTGAATATAGTAGACATGAAGACCTCCAACTAAAAAAACACAAACCCAAAAGCTTTGTACTACCATTTAGTCCTCAGTAAATTCTGTCCTTCAACTTATGGATTTAATATGGCAGTGTGCACCATGGGAAAGGAATGATAATCCATAAGCCACGCAACTTATCGCTAAGCCATTCCAGTGAATCTTCTACCACTTGAGAAGTAGTAAAACTTGCAAGAGAATAATCTGCAAACCTGAGCTCATGTCTTTTTTTTTTTTTTTTTTAATATGAGGGGAAGCACTATAGGTTTATGTGTAGTTTAAAATGTGCTTTTCTCAATTTGTTACATCATTTGATTGCAGGATGATAACATGTGCAAGATGCCACTGAAGTAATGTTGGTGTGTCTGTTGGTGGCAGAGATGAGTGGTGCCTCTACCAATACAGGAGGGTAAGTGTTCCACTAGTGTAGTAGGTGGAGGGAAGACTTCTGATGGTTCTGTGTTTATAGGTTTGGATGAGCAATCTTTGGGCTCTGTAATCCTTTAAACTTCCTGTTTTAATTTTGGAGGAGGAAGTTTAAAGTAGGAATTATTAAGCCTGCTAAATTAGGAACGACAAGACACTTCTCATCTGTAGAAACGAGTCCAGTTTGGGTGCTGCTGAACATAATGCATGATTACAAATACATTTTGTTCTGTAGAGAATACTTGGTCTAGGCATCTTCATAAGCCCAGACCATAAAAATCTAAATTAGATTAATAAATGTCAGTATAGACATCTAATCAGCCTTGTGAAGTGTGCAGAATATGCAATTTAGTAATTATACCAAGTGTAATCTCTGATTAGCAATTAATCGCTGCAGAGGTCTATGGATTAAGTAATGGATTTCCAGGCATCTCTAAAGCATTTTAAAACTCTGTAGGTCATCTGTGTTCCATGACTTTGAAGCCTGCCCTATTAATACTTGTTTTTAAGTAGATATAGGAAAAACTGTCTTCAGACTTTGAGAAAGAGTGACAGTCTCTTCTGTTTCTCTGATAACTCACAGGGGAAAAAATAGGTGGTACTTACCATGCTAATAAACTTTTTGGGAAACTTTTCTTTGAAGTAGTAGTTATTAGGGTGGGGAAAAAGGAGGAAATTAAATTTTAGTATGTACCCAAAGAAAGGGTATGTGCAAGAAGCAAGTGTTTTTTATATAAGCTTTCATTTTCAAAGAAATATGTAATAACTTTGCTGTTTCAAACTCTGTTTTAAGAAGCAGCTTTGAACTTGTGAATAGAAAAGGCTTCATTTGGCATGGTGTTGCCAAATGGTCACTGGTTTCAGGAAATGATCTCCTGGCTGAAGGATGAGCTCTGTTGCTTACTGAGTGATACTGAGTTTGTAGTCTCTTAACCTCAGAACCTGCTGTTTCTAGATCCTTAGTTGCAACTAAATAGCTGTGCAGCACCTTTGTCAGAGTATGTCAGTAGTGTTTTGCAAATACTTATGATAAATTGTTACCGTTAACCTGATAAAGAACATATGCTTTTATTTCAGGGTGCTGGATTGTAATTCAGATCATATACAAAATTATGAATATTTTATGTTTTGCGTTAAAGGAAGCATCTAGATAAATAAAAAAATGCTACCTGACTAACTTCAATTTTTTCTATCACTTGATAAAATTGCAACCAACAAAAAGTGATACTTTTTGTGTTCCTTTGATGTGTGTCTCTTGAAATATTTAAATCACAAATTCTACTGGAAAAGACACTGTTTGAGCTATTGGTGTCTCATTTAAGATAAAAATACTTTTTAATAAAGAGATGCAGTGCCATCTTTAATAATGCAGCATCCTAGGCAGCTCTAAAAGGTTTTGCCAATTCATGCAGGGTGTGTCAAAATGTCATCAACTTTTCAAGTGTGTGCATGAGTTCTCTCTGTATGAGCTGGGAAGCTGGAGGTTAATTACTCTCAGCAAGTGAAAAAGTTTCTCTTGTGGGAAAACAAAGTGCTCAATTCACTGGAGTTACCGCTTACTGGTGGTAGTTATGTTGTCGTTAATAAAGATACTGAGATAAATGCACACTCCCCTTTTCAGCCTGCTCTGCATAAATATAAACATAGAATCATTAGGGATCGGAAGGGATCTCGAAAGATCATCTAGTCCAATCCCCCTGCCACAGCAGGACCACGTACATAAAGTCACATAGGAATAGATCCAGGCAGGTCTTGAATGTCTCCAGAGAAGGAGACTACACAACCCCCCAATATGTTTTCAAATTCTTAATGGGCATGATGCCCATTAAGATGATGCCTGTTAGTTTAGGGAGCAGTAAAATAAACTTAACCCAGCAGGAAAGGTAATAAACACTAACTTTGCAAAACACTGAGGGTTCTGATTCTACTAATTCATTAAGCTATTTTGTTTTCTATTAATCACAAGTTCCATTTATAGCACATCATTAATTACAGACTGGTACCAGTGTGGATACCGGTTTACAACCACACTCGTGAGTATCCTGCTGAGAGGCTCAGGAGCTGGTTGAATTCTGTGGTAGGAAATGTTTGGAGGAGGAATGTGCACAAGAACAGGAAGTTTTGCTTAGTACTTGCTAGGGAGGCAGTGTTGCATGAGAAGTACACATTAGCACATGCAATTACTAGTTGTTATTGTTAGTTATTGCTAGTTATATTGTCAGTGTACATAGATACACACGTATAATTGTCGTTACCTGCTGATGTCTTTTCATGCTGTGTGGGCAAATTTAATATCCAAATGTTTACATTGTGTGTATGAAAGTAGTAAGCTCGGATTATGTGACTGGTTTGTTTATTGGTGCCTGAGAGACTACTAACACGCATTTCCTTTTTTCAGTTACAGTGACTAGAAGGCGGCAGAGCAGCAGTGGATATGCACTGGAAAACCAAAGGGGATAACAAAACAGAACAGATAAAGATTGGCTGTTCAGTGCATGGTTGCCCACAATTTGTTTTAGGGGGTTGTATTATTGTTCATTATTGCCTTTAGAAGTAGCACTACTGCTCTCTTGAATGTAAAGAAAAATCTCAGGTGGAAGTCAGTTGCTGTCATCCATTGCTGGTGTCTTCCCAGAGTCAAGAGTGAGCCCTTTTTCAGACAGTGTGCATGCAGCTGTGCAGTTCTGCAGCAGAATAAAAGCTATGGGGTTGCCCTTTACCTCTGTGGGCTTTCTGCTTATGCAGAAAGAGAAATTTACGTAAAAGTGAGTTTTAGTCCTCTAAAATGCAGAGGATTAAATAGTTACAAGTTCTCCACTAAGAAACCATTAAAGTTTTCATTAAATTCTTAAGTTAACAGATTTAAATTGTCCAGGCTTTCTAAGTGAGAGACAGGACATGTTGATGTACTGAACCATGATTAGTGGTAAATTCTCAGAATAATGAATGTCCGTGAGTGTCCCTATTACTTGCAAAACTCCAGGCAGCACCATGCTTTTTTAAACAAAATGCTTTCTTCAAAAATTTGCTTTCATTTTTTATTAGTTTATTTTTATCCTGCATATATTTCAATGTGCCAGTGTATGTGACTGGACTCCTGAAGCACCAGCGTTTCATGTAGAAATTGCCTGACATCCTCAGTTGTGGCTAATAAAGTTTACTCTAACTTGTTTTCTGGTGGACATAAACTGACCTAATTTAAATAGCACTCAGTTTATAATGAGTAGCTAAAGAAGAAAAAGATCTAAGGATTTTTAAAACTATCTTTGGGTTACGGGTTAAGAATCTCATCTATAAACTTAGCTTACAGACTGCAGAGTAAGATGAGTAAGGACTAAACCTGTTGTGATGTAGAATATGGGTAGAATTGCAATATTTCCCAGGGTTAATAAATTTACTGTTGGACAAAAGCTTTGTGGGTACTGTTGTGTGTTTTGTTTAGTTTTAATTTAAAAAACCAACCTGCTACTCGGCCACATTTGGAAAATGTGGAAAAGATCACTTGTAGTCTGGGTACTTAACTGCTGTTTATGCTGAACCAGATCATCCTAACCAAAATAAGTAGTCGTAATAAAGAAGATCAAGCTAGTTGATTAGAAACAATGCTGAATTATGAGAATGTACCACCATTCACTGATCACCAAATCAGCTCATGTGCCGACTCAGGATTCACTGAAACTTGGGGTAGCTTCTGCAGCAGCAAAATACACTATTGTTCTTTGTCCTGGGTGCCCCATTAATGATGAAAAAAGAAAGCAAGTAACGTAAGTGACTTCAGAATTGCGCTAGAGTGCTTTTTGAACATTGGATGCTGTTAACTTGTTCATGTTCACTTATTTTGCTACTGTTGATGTGCCATCAGAGTCCTTCAGTAATTGGGTAGAGCTCTGGTGTCCCGTCCTGTCCCCTTTAAAAGTATTGTATAGTACTGTGCCATGCAGTCATTGCTGGTGTAATTCAGGCTGCAAGAAGTGTATTTTTAACTTGTGAGTGTTGACTGTAGGAGATGATTGATACTTCATTTGATTTGGCCCTGTCAACAGATAACATTAAAGTAATTCCCAAAGTCCAGACATTCTTCTTTGCTCGGTGGCTGTACTTTCATGCCCTGGGGTTACCACCAAATTAACTTTGTGCAGAGGTGAGTGAACAATCTGAAATATTTTTAGGTGGGTGGATTCTGAAGGGTGCAAGGTTAATCTTGAGGTGGCAGTGAGAAATTTCTTTAATTTGGGGGCTTTGTAATTATGTCTCTGGGTCATTCAAGCTGTCGGTGAGCGTTTCAGATGTTCAAGTGTTTTAATTGTAGTTGAAAGAGTTAATGAAATTAAATGTGCCTGTCCACAAAAAAAACAGTTGACTTTAGGGCAGAGAGTGGGTGAAGCACTCCTCTATTGATTTGTAGGACAGATTTTAGTGAAGCAGGTGTACAGTTTTACAAGAACTGTATGTTCAGATGAGATCACTCAAGTGGGTATCTTCATAGACTAATGATTGTCCATAGTAGATGAATGAGTACTAGCAGGTTGTCTGGCCTAATGCAGGGTGGGAAAAAGAAAAGCAAGCTGTGAAAGTGGAACCCGCAAGTACTACAGAATAAGTGCTCAAAGAACAAGAAAAAATCCGAAAGGTCGTTGGAATGTTTCAAACACCCTGGTAGTAGCTCATGTACTGTGCTGCATGGCAGCGAGTTCTGTGAGGTAGCTTCGGGCAGCTATGTGTTAGTGTTTCCACACCACAAGGAGCTGGAATATGTCTCCATATCCTGATTAAGGTCAAGACTTTAACCTTAAAAGAGCCATTCTGAATTCTTACTGGTGACTGTTACCTTACACAGTTAACAGTCATAAGACCTAGAAGGGAGGCAAGCCTGTGCATATTTAGTTTGTAGAATTCATGTTTTTGCTGTTCTGTATTACCCAGCCCTCAAGATACTAGCTGAAGCTGTTTGAGAGCACCGATGTATTGAAAACAATTGCTTCAAGTATCAGGTTGAGGAATTGATTCAGAATATTGTCACCAAGAAATTCTGGTCTTAAGGATGGTTGTTCCTGATGTGTTGCTTCAATCTAGGGTGCTTCAACTTCTTTGGCATCATAAATGGAGAATTTTCCATCTGTTCTGGTGGAAGAACAGTTAAAGGGAGAACAAAATGGCAAAAAGGCTGTTTGAACTGACAGCAATAGTGCTGGTTAATAATGTCCTAGAGCAGGGTGAAAATCTATAGCTGCTCCATACAGTGGTTCCTGAAAAGCTGATTTAAACAGACTCTTTAACAGGACAGCTGAAATAGTGGAGAAGTTCAATACTTGCTTTGAGAGACTTAAATTCATAACCTTTTTGAAGTACCCCAATGCTTTTTTTGCGAGATTACCATAATCCCCTTCCTAAAACCCCATTTTCTACTGCATGTGTACTTGTATAAAATAGTTGAAACATTTTTTTCCTATATAAAGTGCACAAACAGAATTTAGTTTTAGAACTCAGGTACGACAAAAGCAAATTTTAACTATTTTTTCCACATAAAAATTGTTTATTTAGTGTAACATTGTGCCCGCCAGTCATCTTCAGTGTGAAGGTCAATTTGATTGCTGCCAATACTCGATGATTTACAGTACTACGGACAAATCTACATTTCTTTGGGCAATAGCCATGAGTTAAAACAAAGTTTACTGCATTATAGGATGCCTGCTTTCACCAGGAGGAAGCCTTTAGATAAGATTTTGTAGTGGAAGAAGTATCCACAGAATACTTTTAGTTGCAATAATATTAAAAACATGTAGGTAAAGATCTGCTGTCACTGTCTTTCTTTAACAGAGCACTAGGAACTATTGAAAAATGCTCCTTTTGTTAGAGTAACAGTACCTTTGGTTTTCAAGATTTGGTGAGTTTCTGTGCTGAGTGAAAGAGAAAGAAAAGATTTCACAGTTGAGCTGTGCAAGCAGCATCAGAGGCAGGAAGATGTAATCACGGATGTGGGTTCCTTCAAGCTGCTGCACAGGAGAACTGCACTGGTAGCAAAACTCTCCACAATGAATCCAGAAGAACAAATTGTAACATGGCTGATTTCATTAGGAGTTCTGGATTCCCCTAAGAAAATAATAGATGATCCAGAAGAGTTCCTGAAGACTTCTCTGAAAGATGGAACAGTGCTTTGTAAACTCATTAACCGGCTTCTTCCGGGATCTGCTGAAAAGGTAACTTTTTGAGATGTATTTTCTTAGCCTGGAGCAGGGCACTGAGCAGTGAAATGCTGCCCTGCCTGTCTCATGGTTCTGTTTCCTTTGGGGAATACGGTGAGCAAGGAGCATCGGAAGGAGAAATGTTTTATGTCTTAAACCCTACTTGTATCTAATTGTGGGTAAAGTACTATTGTAGCTATAGCTCTTTGATTTTGTCTCTAATCCAATTAAAAACCCTGTAAGGTTGCAGTTGGCCAAGTTACACATGTTCATTCAGCAGCAGGAAATCCCTGGCCTACCAGAGATGAAAATAACTTGGTTTTGAATAGAAGGATATGCAGTTTGTAAATACCTTTTACGTAGATATCCTTAATTACAACCGTAAATACATGTATTCAGAACTCGTAAAATTCTTTTTTAGTCAGGAAAGGCGCTGGAGAGGCAGACTAGGTTTGGAATAAGTAACAGATCTTGCACTGATGCTGTTTTGAACTGCCCAAGGCCAGCAAATCCATTGGTACTGAAGCCGTTTAGGCCATGAGAGTATCTCCTACTATGGTTTTATGAGGTGTCTATTCAGGCAGTCCAGAAGTGGTAAGTAACAGCAATAGACAAAAAAGGGAAGGAGTCCAATGAGAGATAGGAAATGTCAACAGAGAAGAGAAGCTGTTTAATTAAAAACAAAACAACAACAACAACAAAAAAAACACACTAGTTTGTCCCCTGTAAAACAGGAACCTCTATTTTGCAATTTTGCACCTGATTGGTTTTGCCTATATGTGGTGGCTGGGAGCAGCATGTTCTTTAAGGTGATCAATTCCCTGCTGTCACTTAGGGCACTGTCATATGTTGACATTCAAAACAAGATGCCGACCATTCCACCGTATGCATCACTTCCTCCAGTGGCTCTTTCTTCCTGCTTTGACAGATTGCCTGCCACCCCCACCCGCCCCCTTAAGAAGCTTCCCTAATTCAATATAAAATGCACATGTCAATATTCGTGCTGGCCTCCTGAACGGAGGCGATATGGAGACTAAGGCAATGATCTCAGTGGATTTTCTTTCTTTAGTATTGCCTGGTGCCTAAAAATGAAGCCGATTGCATCAGTAATATTCAAGAGTTCTTGAAAGGCTGTGCACTCCTTAAAGTGGAGGTAAGTCAACTTGGATCCTTTCTTTAGTTGTCATAACATTCTTTTTCCATCAGCCTTCTGGAAAGAAACCAGGTAGCAGAGGGATGGAATTGGTAATAATTCCTCATCTTTTATATTAATAACACAGGCTAGAGCAGGGTTAATTTAATATTCTGTCTGGAAAATGGAGCGTATTGACTGAGCTCACGATTTGTTCTCATCTCTGAATAAAACGGAAGTGGTCAGGTAGAAATACATGCAGCACTAATGGGAGGCCTGTGTACACAGAGTTAAGCAGCGTGGACCTGTTTCAATTTTTAATTATTGGAGAGAGGACATTGCAGGTTTTAGCTTTGCTTTAATACGAAGGTGAAATATGACTGCAGTATTGTTCTTCCCCTTGCAACAGTTATGTGACATTCTGCCAAACACATGAAAATAATCGTAATGAAGAAAAACAACACCTTTTCAGTGACTGTTCCTGTTCCTTTCCTATACTGATGCTGAAGCATAGCTCATACTTGCACAGAGTCTAACAGTTCAGCTAGTTTTGCCGTCAGATATTTTACTAAATACATATGGATTAAAAATATAAAGGCTTTTGTATCACACTTGAATTCCCACAGTAAAGAACCAACCTGTCACTAAGAGCTGTCACTGTCTCATTTGAAATATGCCTAACATTGTGGAAAAAAATAAAAATACGTTCTGAAGACAAATTCTGTCTGGAAACAGAACAGCATCCTTGGGCATTGCACAAAGCATTCATGCACATGGTGAAAGAAGTCCGACCCACAATAGCTCTGTCCTTGTGCTTTTCCTTTGGCAGTCTAGGCAAGCAAAGAGCTTGCCTTCTCTCCACAGGTTTTAGCTAGATGGTGTGAAAACCTGGCCTCTCCAGAACTGTTTCACTAGCTGTTGTTTCCCAGCAATATGTGTCTGAGCCTGCTGCAGAAGCCCAGGTTTACAGGCAGATGGATGTCTAGAATCACAAATCAGCTGTTGCCTGACTTCTTGTTTGTGATTTCCTCCATTTTTCAGAAAGCTTATTTTTCTGTTTGAAAGCTGATCTTGATTCTTGATGTAGAAAATATTCAAGACAGAAGTCTTAAACAGCCAAAAGATAGAACAAAAGAACGGACCTCAACTCTTGTGGTTTAAAGTTTTGAAAGCCGGTTCTGCAATACGGCTGTCACACTCTACAACTTTCAGATCCTAGGAACCAACAACATTGTATGTCCAGCTCTGGACAATGCTCTGATCCTCCCTAAGCCTTTTCTTCCTTGATTTTAATTTAATATTGTGATTTATCAACTCCTTAATCTTTGAAATACTCTGACCTTTTAGTAACTTCCCTGGTGCTCATGTGATATACCTGCCTTGGTCACTGTGAAAGGAGACCTCAACAACTGAGTAAAAGCTCAAATCTCTCAACTTTAGGTCTTGCAGCTGAATTAAAATACTATCTTCTTATTTTTGCTAAATTACTAATATTAGAACACTAAGTGAAGACGACAATTTTTTTTTTTCATGAATCCTTTCTGTACCCTCAGGCAGAGGAACACTCGAGGAAGTCGTAGGACAAGTCAGTGTTCATGCTTCCCTCTGGCTCTTCTCTTTCGCCTGTATTGGCAGCTTTTCTGAGAGCTCTGTAGGCAAAGCCACAGGAGACGTGAAAACCCTCTCCCATCTGTTCCTTCTAGATGCTGTCCTGTTTGTACCATCTTGGCAGAGACTGTAAGAGATATGCCTATAGGTGTTCCTCACTCACAGCTAATGCCTTGGGAAGAGTCACTGCCCATCAGAGGGGTGTCTTTGCAGCACATTTACTCTGAAAGCATGTTTGGAGCTCCAGAGCAGGGAAGGTATCTTTTGGCTCCAAGACCTGTTGTCAAGGAAGTTGCAGTGATACGGTGTTTTGTCTAAGGAGGATGCACATAGGATAGGATAGGAAATCTGTTCTGTGGCAGTAACATAGCTTGAGAAAAGGATAACGGCTTGGCTCATGAAGTTTGAATTCCCTGACTATCATCCTGCTGCTTACCCAAACCTTGAACTTGACAATAAAACCGTAATGGTTCTGTCAAATTCTGCTTGCCTACAAATGCCAAACAATGCTTTTCCAGGCTACTTCTTCATATCTAAGAAAGTTAATCTGAACCACTTCTGTTGAGACTGACAAGTGTATCTTAAGGTCAGAGATTCTCTTCCTGTTGCAAATGTGAACAAAAGAGGATGTTTGATGGATATTCTGAGCTTACAGCTTCTGTTTCGAATACTGACTTGTACAAAATGGTCTCATTCTGAGGGGTCTCAAGCATGAAAAGCTTCATACATGGTATTAAGATCCCATCCTAGATCCCATGGCTTCACTGTACTTTGCCAAAGCATTGGCTGCCTTCATACTGTGCCTGAAATTTTGTCATAGATGTTTGTAGAGCTGCCAGTTGTTGCTGAGGCCATCCCTTTGCTGGGCATTGCTACCATGCAGGGAAGGTGATCAGTGTGGAAACTAAGGCTTCTGACAGCTTTCAGTTGAAACCCATGTCCCACCTTCCACTGAACAGATATTGCTTGCCAATCTTTTCCAGTGGGAGGGCATGCTAAGAGGTTACTCCTGCAGAGCTACACATACGCACTTCCCTCCTACCCTTCTTTGTCGTCCTGGTAACTCACTCTTAGGAAGTGGAAGAAAGAAAGAGTGAGACAACAGTACCTTCTCCCATTTTACAGCAACAGTGAGACATTTGGACATTGTGGAATGGAGGAAGAAGGACACAGTGACTCCCCTGCTTCAGGTGGCTCCTGAAAAGCTTCGGGCTTTGTGCTTTGCAGTTGGAGGTTTGCAGGAGGGTAGTCTGACTGTGGAAATAGTCTGTTCTGATGGAGCAGCTCTGGCTCGAAGCAGCCAGTTAATTAAGTTGCAGTAACTCTACAGGCTGGTCTTTTGAGCTGGAAAAGTCCATCACAGTGCAGTGTATGAATAACTATCCTTAGCTTCAGCCCACAACTGAAGCCTGCAACCTTTTGGTGTTTCAAATGTGTTAGACTTAAAAAAGAAAGCAAGCAGGTCAATGCCTCCTTCTCACTGGACAAGGGCTGTAACGAGGTGAAACAATAAGAGAGTGTCTAATTTTTTCTGATTGCCTTTCAGTGCTAGAGTTTGATCCAAGTCATAAGAATGTCTGTTGGCCCAGCTCTGCTGAGACAGAGCACTAGGCAAAGGTCATGGGCACCCCTTGGAGCTTTATGCACACTCTTTTTTGGTGTTTTGGACTGAGAAACAGTGCAGATATCCTGACTGTGCTTCGTTAACACTGTAGCTTCAACCTCCAAGTTGTGTATATGACCCAAAATATGGTTCACTGAGTACTGCTATGGCAGTGACAGCTGAATGATGGGTTGAGCTGGAAAGTGAAAGGCAATAGATTCTGTCCTTATGACCAAGTGGAGACTAGTGTAGAAGATACAGGGAAAAGATTCCTGCCTAGCTTGTTCTTGAGGGCAAAATTGGGAACTGTTTGTTTTCACTTTTGCTCTTGACACCAGTGTGCATGTAACAGCAGCAAGTGGAGATAGCTAAGTCTCATTTACTGCTGAAGAAGCACAAGACATTCATTCAGCAGAAGCATTTTATTGCTTGTAAGACCACAGAGAGTCTAGCAAGTGGCTGAATTTTGTGAACAGTATCTGCAAGTTAAATTGATAGCTGAATTATACCTGACTGTCCAAAACCATTATAGAGCATGTAGTTGATCATTGCCATCATGGGCAGTACTGATGCTGTTTCTGTAGCTGGAGTTGCTTGCAACCTTCACCAAACTGCCTATACTTGGACTGAACGCAGGTGAGAGCAGACGAAAAATCACCACCTGCTGGCTCTCACAGTCTTTTTTGTTTTGGCTTCACTCCAAAGCAAAGTTTCCTATCTGGGTGATGTCAAAAGTGAGAGCTCCTGCCCAGCACCGATCAGCATAAGCACTAGGGAATGTCTCTATCCGAATTCAGTTAGTTAGCGTCCCAGAGACAGCCCTGACACTCCCATAACCTTCCGTGGTCTTCACACTGGATGTTAGCGCAGCTCACTGGTCTCTTTCCACGCTGCAGCTTGCTGTCATGTTGAAGCGTCTGGGAATTTCATGCTCCCGCACTCCAGTGAGTTCTTTAAACTGGTGGGCACAGGCAGCAGAGGTGCTGAGCTTGTGGGGTATGGACATGCTGCTCTGAGAATTCACGGCCTCGACTGAAATGTGCCTCGTCCACAGGCTCCTCCGCAGCACTTCTCAGTGGTGCAAACCCACTGTGATTATATTTTAAATAGCTGTAATTTTCCTATCTTTTTCTATCCTTTTCCCTTTCCTTCTTTTTTATGCCTTGCCCTTTTTTCCTTGCCTTTTTAGGTCCTTTCTTCTTCCCCTCCCTCTTCTTTGATTCACTTTTTTCCTTACCTGATTTACTTTTCCTTTGCTCTCCTTTCCCTTC
>VZRI01010934.1:608-109359 GCA_013397515.1 Upupa epops | reverse complement strand
GCGGGGCTGGGCGGGAGGTAGGAGCATCGCGGCATCGAGCACCAACGGGCCGTTCCCAGCCGCCGCCCGGCTCCGTCCTGCAGCTTTCCGGGCCCCGTCGAGCTGCTGCAGGCAAGGGATGGACCGGGCGGGAGCAGCCGCAGCGCCCGTGGGACTGTCTGGCTCCTGCCCCAGGACTCGGCTGAAGTGTCGCGATCGCGTCGGGCTTTGGGCTTTGCAGTTGGAGGTTTGCAGGAGGGTAGTCTGACTGTGGAAATAGTCTGTTCTGATGGAGCAGCTCTGGCTCGAAGCAGCCAGGCTTCCCCTCACTTTTCTGCACCTTCCATCCCGGGACTGGGATTCTGGGTGCTGATCACTTGCTGGTCTCGTTTCGTCCCGCTGGTCGGTCGTGCAGGGTTTCAGAGTTTCTTTCTCCTGGGCTGATGTCGGACCGAGCAGCCGGAGCTTTTCATCAAGGGGAGCTGCTGTCCGAAATACCGCAAGTCAGAAAAGCATTTTCATTAAGCTTCTCAGCTAACAGCCACAGAGTTGTGCGGGTTTTATTCACATCCACCAGATCTTCCATGAGCTAAAAGCCAAAAAAGCCTTTCCCTCCTCTATTTTTCTTCTTGTCTTGTAGTTGGGAATGGGGTTATTAGTGAGTTGTACTGGAAAAAGTAATTTTTAGCTCGTAAACGAGAATGTTTTTGTATGATGGATTTATTCTGGAACAAGCTTCAGAGTGTATTTGCATTACAGCAGCTGATCCAGAAGAGTTTTCCATGTTGCCATTGCTCCACAGTAGCTGTTCCAGACAGTTTGTCTAAGGAGACACATCATAGAAGTTTTGTTTTTGTGTGAGAATTTTGTGTGTATCCCTCCTGCCACCGGTTTCCTCTGGACTTTGTCAGCCTGATGATGCTGAGCTTCCAGCATGATCCTGTGCATTGAAGGATCAGGGATGTTTTTTGCTGTTTCAGTCTTTTAAAAAGGAAAAGTTGCCAGTCATTCAAAGCAAGACTTGTTTTTTCTGCACTTAGTGAAGTGGAATTAAAAGGGAATGACTGGGAAAATGACACCCCAGTGAGATGCATGCAGGCATCCTCAGTTTGTTTTTCCCCTTCTTGGTGTAACTGTAATGTTGCATCCTCCATTGGAACAGAGTCAGTGCCCATCCAGGCTCTCCATTACCATCTCCCTTTCCACTGAGATGCAGATGTTGCACGCTGGGGATGGAGGTTATGCTCAGATAGCACTGGCTGCTATTGCAAGGCAGGAAAATTGTCCATGCACCAGCTAGCAGAGAGGATGGGGTCTTTGTGGTTCAAAGGAGTAAACTCAAGTGAGCACAGTTGATAGATCGGCTCCCCAAGGTACATGGGGATGTCCCTGGAACATGCAGAGCAGTAGGTACAATGGGAGCTGCAGAGCTACTGATTTTAGTATTTATAGCAATGACAGGCTGTTCCCCTTCTGAGCATGGGTTAAACTTCTTTAGGGTAAAGCTTTTCTCCCAGTTCAGAGTAGCTGAGTCAATTTTTAAGTATGCTCTCAACAGACCCGCCTTTGTACTGCCCTCGTTGGACTTTGTGGCTGCACTGATGTGTCTGTCAGAGGAGGTGCCGTGAGCTGGTCCATTTTCCATTTGAAATATGCCAAGTGTCGTCAAGGATTATGTGGAAAGCAAGGAAGGGTCATTTTAAAGGGCAGTATTACCCTAAAGGTAATTAGGATACATGTAGTTCTTTAGCAGGATGTGCTCCTCAGGGCACTGGAAGTGTTTGGAAGTAGATGGTGTCTGCCAGGAGAGCTTTGGATTTGTGGATCTGTGGTCTCCATCTGCAAGTCAACGTGTGTTTAGAGATTAGCAGATGGTGCCTTGGTGGTACCAATTAATGAGGGCTTTTTGTATCACTTGTACTTCATTAATGGTAGGATTTGTACAGTCTGTATGACGACGTTGAGGGCACACTGGGAGGTGTTGCAGTGTTTTGGAAACTTGGATTGTCCCTCATTGTGCTGGTGTTGATTTCTGAATGGCTGGGTGTACAAGGTCCAGGTTGCCAGTCAGAGAAAATAGTTAGCTCTTGTTAACTAAATATATCTGTTCTGCCGTTGAGGCTTAACAACACAAAATTAATCTTTAGAGTGGAATTTCTGCACATAAAATAATTGGGTTTGGCTTCCTGTTAAAAGACATAAATGCATCGTATGTGCCATACTGCAACAGCAGTGTGTTTGTTTCTTCTGCTGTGGAAAGTGTGTGTGTGTATACATGTGCAGCCTCGATCTTTTCAGCTTTCAATAACAAAAATAGCAGCAAAATCTTTCCTTCCCTCAAGGCAAGCAATAACCTTCTCTGTGATTTTCAGAGCAGTCCCTGCTCTGCAGACAGCACCAATTTCTTCCTTCCCAGTCCCTAACATTATGCTGCCGGATCTGCCTGCCCTTCCCACACCGTCTGCCTCTGTCACCCCTGGAATTCACTTGCTGTAAAGGAAATGGGACTTGTCAGCCCTGAATAAACACCCTTCCTCTACAGGAACATACAGGTTACTTAATCTTCACTGTCACGTTCTATACTAATCCTCAGTCACCCTCCACCCCACTGTCACCCTCTATCCCACTGTCACCCTCTACATGGGCTGCTCAGACAACCAGAGTGAGATGTTTCAGTTTCCACTGACCAAGTTCCTCTTTGGCAGGTGTTTGAGCCACATGATTTGTACACCCCAGAACAATTCTCCAGGGTCCTCAGTACATTAACAGCTGTAAATAAAGCTACCGAAGGTAAGGAAAAAGATTTTTTTCTGTTGTCTTTTAAAATTCTGTCTCATATATGGGCTGGGGTGTAGGTTTTTCATAATTCTTAGTTTCTGATGAGTTCTAGAGGTTGAATCTGGATGCTGGTATCAACATTTCGTGCTGCTGTTGGCTCCAATTTTAACTGTGGCATTTCAGAGTTGCTGTTTGCACTTCAGTGGGCTAGATTATTGCTTTACACTTAGGGACTTCTACTCACTATTAACAGTACTAAGGGATCTCAAAGGAGGTCATTGCAAAGAAGCCTGGATGTAAATGAGGAGACACCTCCCTGAATGCAAATACCAGATTTTAAATAGTTCATTTTCAAGGTAAAGAAAAAAATGGACTCATCTTCACCTAATGTCAAAACAAACATCGTTGCCAGATGTTCAGTCAGTTGTACTGACGATTCTTTCTCTCGTTCTGGATTTGGGAACCAGGCTTACGGCTTGTCCTACCCTCCTAGGTCTAGGAGCAGGCTGCAACTCAGTGCCTCTCGTTTCTGGCTATGGAGCTATTTCCCACAGGCTGCTTTATACTTGTACTGTCACACAGGTTGTGAAAGGAGAAGTTCAACAGGGAGGAAGATGGCAAAGGGGTCTCTTCTTGAGGGGATGAGGAACAAGTCTATGGAACTGGGAAAAGTTTGCAGAGTGAAAAGCATTTGTTACAAATGGATTTGCTGAGTCTCCTGCCCACCCACCAAAGTCCTCACAAGAACAGTGCAGTTACTCTGCAGCCAGTTATGTATTAGGTGATTAAAAGGAGAAAAATTCAAACCCCAAACCCATGATTTTCTTTCCATCGTAGCTTTTTTCTGTTGGCTTACTGTGTTGTCTCTGGATTTGGTTTGTGGTGGTTTTCTCAGTTGTTTCATTTCTCTTTCAAATGAGTTTTTGCCTTTGGGTTCTTTTCTGATGGTACAGAATCTGTTAAGTTGTTCAGTGGAATCATTGCTAGGATTGGACCCTTTCTTCCCTTTTCCTTCTTTTATGCTCTGATGCAAGGTTGTATAAAATCATAAATATATATACTATATTTATGTTATATATGCTAGCCTATAAATGATCATGCATCTATGGTATAAACAGCAACATGCATAAAATAGTTCTTACTGTCCAGTGATAATAGTGTATAACAATAATAGCACCCGTATGTGCACACACGTGTATGTGTGTATAATGCTGCTCTGAAGAAACTCTGGTTCTTTGGTTCTTTGGCTGCCTTTATGACGCCAGCACTCAGCTCTGCTGTCAGCTCACTCCCTGGAAGTCAGTGAGTGGTAATTCAGCCTCAGCATCTCCTTATATCCTCTTACAGCTCTGCTTAATGACAGCACTAGGTGATCCTGTGCAGAAAGCTCTTGCAGTTGAATACAGTGGGGGATGTAAAATACAGGTTACTTAGACTGGCAGCAACTTTTGCAGATGCTGCCATTGTGAATGTTAGTATCATTATCATGAAAGTTAAAAGAGTGAGAAACCCTCGGTGCCTGCCTGTTGCTGGATCTGTTGCCCCATCCACACACATCCTGTCAGAGCAGTAAGGCCATGCTGTGCTGTTATCACTGCGTTCCCAATTCTGGTTTTGCAGCCACCTGTGTCCCAGCTCACCCCTTGCAGCCACTGTTTGACTCTGGGGATGTGGCTTTGCTGGGGAGTAGTTTCTTTCACATGTTATTAGCAGGGCTTCAGGGAAGCTGGTATACTTGTGGTTTCATGGCAAACATCTGTTTGAACATATGCTTTCTTTGTTTAAATGTTAAAAAGCACAATGCCTGTGATATAGTTAGCTGCTCAAGCAGAGAGCACCCTTGGGAAAAGTACAGGGTAAAATAAATACAGGGCTAAAAACGTTGCTTTTTGGTGGTTTGGCCATGTTTCGAGAAGCAGGAGCCTGCGTCCTACAAACTGCCACTGCAGATGATCCAGTTTGTCCATCTTGCCAGAGGCCAAGGGCTGAATGAAGCATCAGGACAGGCCTGGAACCCACTACTGCAGTTGCTGATGTAGTTAGGGCTGGGGGCTGCCTGTACATCCCAACACCTGCAGAACTGCTGCATCCTGACACCCTCATAGGAAGCTGAGGGACGTAGGTGACAGCTAAGGAAATGCTGTGGGAATGTGTTTCTGGGCATCCATGTGGAGTCCACATCCTTGTGTCTTCATGGCTCTTGTTAGGCAAATAGCTAGAGGCTCTGTTTGGAGCAGAGTTGGGCAGCTGTCCATCCAATAACAGCAGTACAGAGCTCGATGCTTTTATCTCAGAGAGGGCAGGGGAGGAAAACCAGCTGTGTTAGATCAGGCGAGGCTCCTCTGCCCAAAATAGTGTAGGAATGTGAGCAGAAAACCCAGCTATTTTAACCATAGTTTAAGCAACATATGGCAGCAGTGTTCCATGCTGGACCAGGCATAAAACAGGATGCTGTCATGATGCAGTATAAATGATAAGCTTCTCTGCCAAACTGTCACAGTCAGTTTTGCATTTGTTTCTAGGTTGCTGCAGGTATTTATAAAAGCTTTGGATGATTGGGAAGGGCAGGGAGAAACATAAAATCTACAGTAACCAAGTCATTTCTGCGGGACTGTGGCTGATGGCTGGAATAAGCAGAGAAGCCTGGACTAGGGGTTTACACCCTCCCCTTAAGAAGGATTCAGGGGAAGAACATCTCGTGCTGGCAGTCGGCCACCCCTCCTGGCCTGTGAGTTGCTGGGAGCAGCCGAAACCACTCCTGCTCAAATATCAGGATGCTTCAGAGAAAAAAAACCCCAAAACGCTCTGTGCTTGCAAAGTTGGTTTTCACTGCAAAGGGGGTTTTGCTGCTGCTGTAGCCCAGGGAGCTGGGAATTTGCAGTGTGGCCATCAGGCCATTGTGTAATGAGCAGGGCAAGAGAGAAAACGAGCTCTGACAGCACATGAGAGTTGCTGTGTGTGTTGTCCATCACTGGAGTATGGACTGGGCAGACTGGTGTATGGGTATGATATAGTCAGGGATTTGTAAGGCAGCGGTGGAAGTCATAATCACAGACCTGGTCCCTATTGTGTGAGGAACTGGAGAAAAACAAAGCAAGTCTGTTGTCCAGGAGCTCACAGTTTGTGTTGCTCCAAGCCCAGTCTAATGATGAACTATTTTCTTATTGAAACAAAAATCCTCTGGGGAGTATAAAAGCCCAGCTGAGTTACTGTAACTTCCACCCAACTTCCCCTTTGGAATGACTTTACCATGTTGACATTCATGCTGAATGAGAATGGGAGATCAGCAGCCTCAGAGCTTGTGGGTTGAGCCCTGCGTGCACTCTGCCCTGTCCCCGTTGCCCTGTCCTCTTACAGCATTTCCAAAGAACTCTTCATGTGGTCCAGGGGGTTTGCACACCCAGCACAATGACACCTACAAACCTCAGAACAGCAGAGCTGGGATACAAACGTGTTCTTAAATCTGAAAATTTGGAGCCAAGGCTCCACAACTCTAAAGTACTTCACAGTTTACTGAGATGCCAATGCCTGCCGTTGCTTCACCTAAGCACAGAGGCACATGGAGCGAAGGTGATCTGAGTGTGGTCCCACAGTGTGGTATAAGGTACAACAGCAGTACTGGGAATTACTGAGGCTCTTGAATTCCTTGTTTTCCCAGCTCTGCAGCATCCAAGCAGGATTCTGGGTCTAAGCATGGCCAGGTCCTGCCAGAGCTAGGACTGTTGGTGAAGAGGTCGCAGACTCCATCTCAGCACAGGGCAGTTATGATCAGGAAGCTTTTACCCTCTGGCAAGTTTTGTGTGATCAATATGAAAACAAATCGCTAATCATGAAAACTAGCTGTGTGTCAGAGCAGCAGTGGCATTGCTAGCATCAGGCAGGTGATGGTAGGAACAAGCCCAGGCCTATCAAGGAGGCAACTCCAGGAGTTGCTGGGATGGTTTGAGCTTTTCTGTGTGTTGCTGTTCTCCTGGGGGTGACACTACTGTGCTTCCTCAGCGTGGCCTGGATCTCTCACATGGGAATGGCAGCAGTCCCCAAACAGTAATCAGAATTGTGCCCAGCCTCTTCCAGCTGTATAATGAACTCTAAGGACTTATCTAAATAGAGAAGCGATTGTGTTCACCAGCTGTTCAGCGTTCTTCCTCACTCTGTTGCAGCTGTAGAGGTGGCCTGAGAGCACTCACTTGTGAGCAAAACTTTGGAATACCTTCAACAGTTTTCACTCAGATCCCAGAAATGTTCCCAGTTGGGCAGCAGAGGGATGAATATTGCTCTGTTTTTCTATAGTTTTAAGGTGGATTTCACAAAAAGTGTTGCAATCAGATGTGTGGCTGCAGAGCAGGCAGAGCTTGGGATTAATTGGGAGTAATTCAGCTTAATCCGTTATGGAAGGGTAACCCATCCCAGCAAAAACATCTTAACTGTGGTCTTGAAGTACCCGTGCTGGAGATGCAGTGCACTTCTGTCTGGCTCTGGTAGCTGCTTTTTCAACTCTTATGCCCTGTTCTTGTTTCTTTATGAGCTTTACTCTGTTTCACTGTGGTGTAGAGAACTGGTGGGCAGTTGGGTAAAACTGGGATGTTGTTTTTGCTTCAGCAGATCAGCCATCAAGAAGGCCATGTTCACCTCTGTCATCTTTTAGCTGTGTGGCTGGAGGTCTCCACACTGACTCCGAGGGCACAGCTTCACAATCAGCAAGCGTGTTACGGAGACAGTCCAAACCTGTGGTATCTCTTCAAGGGTTTGATGATTGGGGGGTTAGAGGGGTGTGGGTGGTACTCTTGGTCGCAGCACACCAAGAGGACTTGTTCTCCTCTAATCTCCATCACAGCTTTGCTGCCCTGGCTGGAGAGAGTTGTGATGTCTCCAAACTTCAGTGCCTCTCTTTGACATGAGGGGAGCAATTCTTACCTGTTATCCATAACACTGTGAAACTAAATGCTTGGGAGGGATGCCGTGATCCTCTGCTGGGAGAGCTTACACAAAGCAAGACATTACTGCTTCTTATAAAGAGCAGTACTGAAAAAACAGCTGTCACAACAAAGAAACACAATGGCTTGTCCGAGTGCTTTCTGCTTTTTTGGACTGTTTGCTGATGTTTTTCCATGTTTCTTTCCTTAGGAGATGACCGAGAATGGCAGTCATCAGCTGGTGGTAAAGGCCAGGTTCAATTTTAAGCAGACCAATGAGGATGAGCTCTCAGTTAACAAAGGAGACATTATTTATGTCACCCGGGTTGAAGAAGGGGGCTGGTGGGAAGGAACCTTGAATGGAAAAACAGGCTGGTTCCCAAGCAACTATGTCAGAGAAATCAAATCCACCGGTAAGCAAATGGCTTTCAAGAGCTGATTGAATGACAGTAGTGTAATTCAGCACAGATCCTTGTGCCTCTGGGAAATTGCTCCTATTTATTAAGGACCATTTGTGTCCTTAAAGAAGCAGGGCTAATGGAAGGATGAGCAAAACCAGAAGGCTAGATCCTAGCCTTTTGCATTAGTTGTTTGATTGCTGTTTCAGTCTATTTCCTAGTGCATCGTACCGTTCTGTTGTTCTGTTGCTTCCCCAAGTCCTGGGAGTGGGGACATCGCTGGAGGGTGATACCAGACATGGGTTCATGGGTCTCCTTTGTTCTGGGGAATAGTCAGGTCATTCCAGTGTCTGAACACAGAGTGAGCTTTTTTGTTATGGACCTCCATCAGGCACCGTATTAGTGCTTGATCCTCCTTTCTGGCAACGGTGGGATGGATGCTCTCAGTTGCAACAAGGAACCAGCAAAATCCATATGGCCACAGGGAATGGTCTCCCGGTTTTGTCCATGGTGATGGCTGATTTCACACAGTACGTTTTACCCTAGATGCATTTTCTGCTATGGTACTGAGAAAGGAAGCAGAAGGGAACAATCCATGTGATGGCATCTGCCTTTATGAAGCTTTGTCTTGAGTGTTCTTAACCTTTTCTGCACCGTGAACCAGCCATGGGGTGATGATGGCAGGAAGAATGGCCCTGCCAACCTGCCCTCCAGCCTCACACATCCATTCCAGCTGCTCACCCCATTGTGCTTCTGAGGCCATTGTGTGATGGTAAACTTGTTGTTTCACAAAATCCATCTTCAGTTCCTTAATGTACCTTGAGGACTTTCCCCAGATGTGTGCTCAGTGCTGATTTTATGACTGTAAGACATCAGCAAAGTTTACAGTCCCTGTTAGGCATCCTTGCTCCCACACTTTCAAGCAAAAAAGCAAAGGAGGGAAGAATAAAATTAGTTAGTGCTCAGAATTAGACCAGTGTTTATTTAATACTAAATGAAAAAAATCATTGTTAGAATATCTCATCTCCCACCATTTCCCTTGGGGAAATGATGTCTGAGCTGGAGCAGGACATTGCAGCAGAGACTGAAGGCCTGTCTAGCACAAGGCAGCAATCACTAATTAAGTCAGTGAGTGGAGAAGAGATGCCTGAAAAAAAAAGAACAAACTACACTCCTATGGGGGAAATCAGATGGAAGCTGCATGAAATAATAGCACCTTGTTGAAGCAAAGGGTAAGTCTCCCATTGACTCTGATGCAGAAGCCCATCAGATTATTTTATCTGTGGAGCGTTTCTCTCCTTCCAGCACCCATTTCATACAGGAGGAGGGTTCATTCCCCTGGTCTCTTCTTGCTCAGGACACGAGGTTGTATCTCAAATGTCAGATGTGAGGACTGTGGTCTGAGGGGAGCCCTTGCTGCAAACCAGTGGGAACTGCTTTCCTCGCTTCCAGAGTGTGAGACTTGTCACTCTAAATGGAGTTGCTTGTTTCTCTGCAGTGTCTGTGTCCTAGGAGCACCCTTTGTGTAGAAATAACTATCTGCATGGAGCTTCTGAGTCTTTAAATGAGGTCCAGAGCTCCTGGATGGAAGTGACAGGAACCTCTACCAGGGCAATAATTAGCCAATACATCAAGTTGTGGTTTCCAGGGGCTGCATTTATCAAGTTCAAGCTTATCGCTTTCTATCGGGATGAAAGTAATTGCCTGCTGCGAGCACTAACAGGAAGGAGAGAGAGACGGACAGCTCTGCACAGCACAGGGGTGTTTTGCTATGGGTTGTGTGTTATGGCCAGGGCTGGCAATGCCAACCTCTCTGGGTCTGGAGGGGTGATGGTGCTGGGGGCAAAGCTGTGCTACTGGGAGGGAATGGGCTTCTCTCAGGAAGGAAATGGAGCAGGGACTTGTGCTGGTGTATGTGGGTACAAACTGTGCTGAAGTGTCTACAGGAAATTAAAAAATTGCAAAGAAAATTGAATTGACTTCAAGCTTGTGGGAACCTTTTTGTTTGCATCTACCTTTGATCAGAGGATTTTGTATCACAAACAACTGTGGGGATCAGAGTTCAGCCTATTGGTTATTGTTGGCTTTATGTGTGTCGTGGATCACCCAGGATAAAATGCCATGCCTGATATTTCTGACAGACACCCAGTTTCAAAACTCAAAGTTTGTGGGGTAGGCAAAGCCACACTGTACCTAACAGTGCCACACACCAGGCTGCTGCCGGAGATCTCGGAGCAAACCTGTGCAGTAGCTGACAGAGGCTGTGTGGTGCTTCACAGCAACTCACTCAGCTGCCTTCGAGGTCACACGCACATCAGTTTGCTCCCATTTTCCCTGAAACAGGCAAAGAAACCCTGCTGCTGAAGGTTGGTGATCACAGGGCTGAAGTTATATTTGCTGGACATGATGCAGCAGTGATTTTCCCTCTGGAGAGCTGCACACTGTAATTTATTGATTTTTTTATTTTTTTTTTTTACAGATAAACCACTCTCTCCCAAAGCATTAAAAGGGCTTGAGAGCACTCAGCTGACAAAGAATTATTACCCTGTGGTAAGTTTGAAAGTGCTGATCATACATTTTAATAAGTAGCATGTTATTAATCTTCTGAACTGGCTCCTTCCCTTAGAAATCATTGAAGCAATTAGTACCAGTTGGGAATGTGACTTGGTATTTAAATGCAGCCGTTGCCATTTCCGTGGTTGATGGCTGTCAAGGCAATAAACCACAAGTTGCTGCAAGACGTCAAAAGGAGAGACTCAAAGTAGGCGACAGATAATACAGCAGAGGTGACAGCTCTGAGATCAGTGCTGAGCACCAAGTCTCTGGTCTAGTCCTTGTTGCTGACTGCAGGCTGTGCTCCATTGAGAAAGATGGACGGATAAGTCACAGTATGAAACAAACCAACTTCAGGCTTTGATCCATGGTTTCTTTCTTGGATTTGGCTGGAGAAGTTACACCCTGAGCTGCCTGACCCCCTGCTGGCAACTGCGGCACTTGGAGAAGGGGCCCCTGCTGCAGATCACAGCCTGGCCTGGCCGCTGGGCTTGACTGGTTAGCTTGCCAGACTGTGACCTGCAGCTGCAGAAGGGTGGAGAAACATCTCTCCTACCATCTTGCCATTGAGCAGTGAGGTCTGGCAAAGGGGGCCAGGTACTTTCCCACTGTGTCTAAGCCAGAGAGAACCCTGTGGTGTAAGAGAATCAACATGCCTCCATGAGAACGTTCCTGGCTCCCAGGGTTGGAGGTTAAATGTGCCCGTCAGCAGATCAAAATATTCTTCAAGCAAAGCAAAGCAGAAATTATGCCTAGAGAGCTGGGAACTACCTCCACTGTCTGCAAAGCTCATCCACAGTGCTAACTGGGAGCATGCAAGCAATGGGTTTGCCTGCCTTGCTGCCAGAGACAAATTGGCTGCTCAGATGGATTTAGAAGGGCCAAACTAAACTCATCATGTCCTTGAGGTGGCAAATGAACTGCACACTGGCTTGAGCTGCCACCAGAGCCATCTGTGGTCCAGCCACTGCTGCATTTAGATTGCTGCCTGCCTTCGTGCAAGCAGTGCTCCAAATCACACACACTGATCATTTGTTTGCAGAATTTGGCAGCCAGTTGTGCATGCAGGGTTAGGCATGAGCCTCTTGAGGTAAGATACTGAACTCAGATCTGAACTGACAGAGAAGCAGGAGCAGCTCTTGACACTTGCTTCCCATGCTTCCCCCAACATGCAAAGTAAATCCCCAAAACTGGTCCCCAGCAAGGGCTTTCCTAAGCGTTCTGGATGCTACATTACCAAATGTACCTAATGGACTTAAAGTAGCCTTCCGTGCTTTTCCACACTGGAGAGCTCATGTCATATTCCTTTGATGAGTTGCTAGTGCAAAGGTCTACTCAGTGCTCTGTCTCTCACCCTAGGTTTTGCAAAATATTCTGGAAACAGAACGAGATTATGCGAAGGAACTGCAGTCACTTCTGGCAACTTACTTAAGACCCCTCCAGTCTTATGATAAGTACGATATAAGGGCATCTGAAGCAAAGAGAACCCTCTAAAACCAACCATAGCTCATTACTTACCCTGCTTTTGAATGTTTAGGGACTGTATCTGTGCTTCTTGCGAAGCTTCACAGGTTCTCTGAGAACCAGAAAAAAGCCCTCATTGTACAGGTTTTTGCTCTTCCCTGTTCCTCAGCAGTGCAACAAGCATTGGGCATTTCCATCTGGTAGAGAACTGGCTTGTAGAACCCTGCTGTGAGCTCACGTGGCTGTCCCAGCATGCGTGTTCCTGGCAATATGTGTTGCATGGCTTCTTCCTGTCTAATGTGCCTTGATGTGACTTCTCAGCCCCAAGTGGCATCTCCTAGTCATCGCTTCATTTCATGCGTAACAGCACCAATTCTCTGGGTTTTCACTGCTGCTTGCTAAACCCAAACTGTTGCTGAGCAAGAAGTGACTCCTCTGCCTCCCTGTCTGTGCAGCCATTGGCACTGGGATCCTCCATGCTTAGGAAGAGAACGCTTCCACCTCTATGGCCTGAGCCATACTGGGGCAATTTGCCAAGGCTTATCTACAGAGATAAGCTAATGTGCTTCTATCCTTGCTGGCCTGTGTGATACAGAGGCACCATACATCACCCTGCTGTTACCCAGGCAGCCAGTGCCTATCAGCAAGTTCCTATCATTCATTTCATCCTTCCTATATAACCCAGTGCCCTTAACTTCACCTGCTGCTTATTCCTTGGGCTTTATGGCCATCTCATCCCAAGAACACTATCTCAGCAGCCCTGTCCAGGCAGCTGCCTTTGGTGTTGAGATCTCTCTGGTTGAGCATGCTATGGGAAGATCGGGCAGCCAGGGGCATCTTGGGTGGAGGGCAGATGTTCAGATGTTGTCCAGTCCAGAGAGATGGGAGGGTGGTGTTGTAAGGCCTTTGCGTTTAAATCTCTCCCTGCCAGTCCTCACATGGGATATGTTCAGCTATGATCGCTGGTCATGCTTTCAGGCTTGTAGACAGCAAATGGCTTAAGGTTCTGTGAGTGAGTCTGAGGATGGTATTGAGGATGACAGAAACAGACATGTTAGCTTTGGCTAGGAAAAATCCAACCTCACTTAAGGAACAAACAACTCCTATCTGAGAACCCTTCTCTTATATGGAAACCCACAGCATTAGTCTCTGAAGACAAAGCTGTGTCTGTGTGCACACGTTTCCTCCCCACCCAAGGGTGAAATCCCATCTGCCTGTGTCTATTAGACAGCTAAACATATGAGGTGATTACTGTGATTAAATTGCAGTTAAGATAATCTGTGACAGCAGACATCTTCTCTGGAGGCTGTGGTCTGTAGCTCACAGGTCATGGATTTCATCTTCCCGTTCAGTGGCACATACTGGGGGAAGAGAAATTCTTGGGTGTTTTTGGAAGGTCCAGGCACAAATGCCATGGGAGCACTCCTGAGAGCAGTACATCTTTGTTGCTAATTGATTGTTTGACTCTCGCAGGCTCAGTGCTGTGGACATCGCATCGTTGCTGGGAAATGTAGAAGAAATCTCCTCGTTCCAGCAAACCCTGAACCAAGCCTTGGAAGAAGTTGCAAAGTAAGCTCTCACTAGGGGCCTGAGGTTATGAAACTGTTAAACTGCTGCTAAAAATAATAGAGATTCATGCTCATTAATGTTGCACTGGCTGCTGTCTTATGCTTGTTAAATATAGAAGAAAAATGACAGGACTGAAGAAAGGCCGCAGGTAGTGCTTTGGCAAAAGGGAAAGTACAAGAAACTTTGACATTTCTACCGGTGAGGCATGTGCTGAATGAGAGTGTCACTAGTCCTGACATGAAATAACACCTAGACAAAGACACAGACGCATGCGAGGTGGGTGGTCTGGCATGCGTGAAGGCAGGGACTGCCAGGGAGCAAGTTATTAGAGGTGATAATTTCCCAGAGGGGGGCTGGCAGACATGTCCAGCCTTAGCCCAGCCTCTCCTTTGGAAGGGAAAAAGGCTTAATATTGGAAATACATTAAGGCTGTGATTTCTCTTTCTGTCTCCGTCTCCTCTTGTAAGTATGGGCAGCCCAGACAGTGGGACCTCCCCTGCTTTGTGCCCAGTTCTTTCCAGCACATCCATATCAGCTGCAGTGGGCTACAGCATTCCAGCTCTGCTGAAACAGCTCACAATAGGTCACACCTTGTCCCAGACTGGTAATGAATTATGATACTCACTGTCTGCACCACAGAAGGTCAGATCCATCTGAGGATCACCTTGTTCCTCCTCTCCAGGTGTAGGCATAGCTTTTCTGCTTGGTGCTGCATTTATGCAGTGACCTGTGAACATCCCCATGCAGGGTGGCTGCTGGGCAGGTACCTGAGGGTACTGTAGCTGCAGAGTGTAGATCAAGAGGTTTAATCTTGTGACTGATGTGTTGGCATCTGTAGGCTACCTGAGAACCAGCAGCGTGTGGGAGGCTGTTTCATGAACCTGATGCCCCAGTTCCGCTCCCTGTACCTGACGTACTGTGCGAATCACCCATCAGCAGTCAGCGTCCTCACACAACACAGGTGAGTGATAGAGGAGATGCAGACTGAAATCCCTTCACTGAAAAGTGACTTTATTATTATATTAATACTTGGCCTGCCATGGCTTTCGACCTGTATTTTGACAATAGGGCAAGGGGGAAACATGAGATCCTGCTTCTGGGAAAGCAGCTTCAGATCTCTTAGCTCCAGCATGGACAATTCGTGCTGCCTGTGTTCAGAGCTGGTCTCATAGTTCCTGTCTTCACATAGAGGGGCCTCAGGTGAAATAGAGGCAACTTTAGCCTTTGCAGTAGCATCTCCTGTGACTGATACTTGCTGAGGGACTCTGATGCTGTTCCAGACCCAGCACTGCACACTTGCAGATGAGAGGATGTTCCTCTGTGCCACTACAGTGTGGGTCACATCGCTGCAAAAAGGCGGGTGGTCATCAAGTCACTCGGAGTTACTCAGTGTATTAATTTAGCTGCTGCTCAACCAAGTGGTTCGTTTGCAGGGTTGCTGGTAGAACACAGTAATAACATCTTTCTTCAATGTGTCTCGCTCGAATGGGCACTTGCATTTGTGTAATGTCATGCTAAAGCACATGCTAGGCCAAAGGCTACGACTGTGCCATCCTTCGTGCAGCTTGGCAGTCCTCCCTGCAGTGAGAGGAATTCCAGGACCCTCACCATACTGTTTAAGTCTTCCCATTCTGTAATGAGAACTCACAAAGTATTTACTTACCTGCTGAAATCCAACTATAATTCAGCCAAATGAGAAGCCTGGCTCCTGTAAATGACTCATTCGAGTGGTTCCTCAGGCTGACCCTTTTTCTTACAACAACCAAAGATTCACTTTGACAAATGTGCTGACATATACAAGCAAGTTTCCTGGAGCATCATGTGTGTTAAAGCCGCACCCAGTGTGTTGCTGCAGTGTTTTTCAGCCCGCACTGTCCACCAAACACCTGGCCCTGTGCTGAGGGACCAGCTGCCAGCACTAGTGTACCCCAGAGGCCATGCACACCAATGCTTACTAGCACACAGCATCATCCCTGTGTCCCTATCCTGGGGAGAAGGTCTTGTGTGGCTGGAAGCTCAGAGCTCCCTGCCTGCCTTGCTGGATTTGTTCAAGGGATGCTTGGGTGGGGAATCTGTGCTGCCTTTAAGAGGGTGCCACTTGGAGCAGAGCTCTGGCCATCGGGAGAGCGTGGGAGGCAGCAAAGCACAGCCCTCAGCAGTGGCCAGCCCTCCTTCTTGCTGTTTTTGTCTCTATTTATAGTGATGAGCTGGAGAAGTTCATGGAAAGCCAGGGTGCGGTCAACCCAGGCATTCTCATCTTAACCACGAGCCTCAGCAAACCCTTCCTGAGGCTGGACAAGTATGTGACACTGCTGCAGGAGCTGGAGCGGCACATGGAGGTAGGTGGGACATGGGGCTGCTGGGCAGACTGTGCCCCTTCCAGCTGCAGGAGGCACCTCTCCCACTGGTATTTGAGCACCACACTGCCAGAAGTACTTGCCACTCATCCAAAGACGTATCCCACCTCCTTAGGACATTACCTACCCTTCAGATTACAAGTGGGAAAGCAGTGGAGGAGCCTGGGGGATGTGCAGGGAAAGCATTGCCTGCTCTCCACTCGATCCCTTCCAGCAAAAGCAGAGTTCAGGGTCAGGCTGCAGCTGGTATTTATTTGCACAGTGGGTAACCAATCTGTGTTTTCATTATCATTTTCTGAGATTCCTAGCCCTTGCTGCTCCTGCAGCTCGCATGCATATCCCCACCCTGTGCCTGGGGCCGGTGCTCTGGGCTGAAGGCAGGAGCAGGCGGAGAAGCACAAAGGGATGGAGGCTTCCTCAGTGAAATAGATCCACTTCAGGACATTTCTGCCCATAGGGACTGTAAAGATCTCTTGCCACTGGAGCCCTGCTGCTTGCCTTCTGGCATACCTTGGGGGAGGCAAAGAAAACAATCTATTTTTAACCAGATTTGCTTTTTCCTTCTTCCAGTATTAATTACCAGTTAATTACTCAGCACACTGAGCCACCATCTTTCAAATCCACATCTTCGCCAGAGGATTAAAACCTCTGTACTTCAACCAATTTTTTTGTCTGCATAGGAGAGAACAGAGTAGCTTGCACCATGGGCAGAGGTGTGACCTGTCCCACTCTCACCTGACTTAGCTGAGCTGAGCTTGGCTTCAGCCCCCATGGCCAGTTAGACCCTGCTCCTTGCAGGATGCTCTATGGGGGTTGGCAGTGGATTCAGAGACACCCATCCACCACTTAGTTTCTCAACAGAGTGTGGGGGATTTGTCATGTAAATCAGTAGGCTTCGGGTTAAAGCTGCAGTGCCATAGGCAGAGTGTGGATGTACAACACAGCATGCCTCACACTGCTGGCAGCCCTCATCCTGGTCTCAGAGGTGAGTGATCCCAGGCAGCCTCTGACAGCTACAGGGACAGCTCCGTCACAACCCCAGTGCCTTAGGATTTGCTTGGCATGAGGATTGCAAGGTGAAGAGCTTGTGAAGCAGGGCTTTAGATACAGGAGTAGGTGCTACGAGAGTATTAGCAAGCAGCTGCTGTCAGAGCTGAGAGGCACTATCCTGCTTTCTCCTCCCTGGCCCAAGAGCTCCCTTAAACCTGGAGGTAAAGCTCCCATTGATGCTCCTATAAATGGCACCCTTGATGGAGCAGTGGCTGGAACTCTATGCATGTCAATGGGAGTTCCCTTCCTGAAGGTGAAACCAGAAACCACTAAGTCCCACTGCCTGCTTTGTTTGATTTTTTTTGCAGACTGAATTGGTTCCAAACAAAATCTTGTCTACTCTTGCTCTGACTGATTCGTGCTCATTAAACTGGTATCAGTGAATTGTGTAGCTGCTTAAAACCATGTCCTGTTGAGCTGGATGGTGAGGAAGGTGTTTGGGAGACTTTGTCCCCTTTCCATGACCCATGCTGCCTGCACCATCAGCCCCACATCCCCCAGCAGCCCTGGATGTACTAAAGCAGTGGGTGCTGCTGGGGCTGAGGGTTTTTCTCTCCTTTCACTAGGAGGCACACGCGGATCATGAAGACGTTTTGAAAGCCGTCGCATCCTTCAAGTCCCTGGTGGTAGGTGGCAATTCTTAAAATACAGTGCTCCATTTTGGGGCTGCATTTCACAAAGAATGAGTCAAGTCTGACATTTGCCTCCTCATTAGAAAAAAAAGTCTTCTGTAATGGAAAAAAATGGGTTATAGAAACCTTAATTTCAAGCTACAAGCCTAGAGCTGTCTCTCACTGTGTGTCTCAGCAGTTGCCTGAATTGCAGAAGAGATGGAGGGTCTCCAGTGTTCCATTACAGAAAGCCACATGTGGTTAGTGGTGGTGGTGGTGGAGTCCATATCATCTCCTTTTGCTTCCATACCCTAATAATCTTGTGCCACCTGCAAATAGTCCATCTCTTGCTCATTGAGATGAGCTGTGAAAAGTTGGCAGTGGTTTTTGTCTGAGCTGCTGATGCTAGAAGGAAGGACCTTACTGAGAGCATTGAGCAGCTCCTGGATTTGTTGATGTTTGCTCCATGGGCATCAGGAAGCTTTGTGCACAGGGAAGGTAATTTGTGTCTTTGGGTACCACGGCCATCAGCAGTGGCAGCAGAAGGATGAGTCAGAAACAATAGAACTATTTCTGTGGGCTGTGTTACCTGCACCCCTCTAAGTCCTACTACTCTGAGATGAAAAAATGGGGGAAAGGCCATCCATGTGCACAAAGGTTTTACTCAACAAAGCTTTTTTCGGTTATTAAAAAAGCTGCAGCCTCTCTTACTTTGTAGCCACTGAGTACCTTTCACTAAAACCTCTCCAGATGTGGTCCAACTTCCTTCCTTAGCACAGCAGATGCAAGTTTTCGGTGCTGAGCAGCGCAGATAAAAGATGGGGAGGAGAAAGTTCATAGAAAACAGGAAAGGGTGATCGTGTTGCATTTACTTAGAAACTCATCTCCCTTTCCATTTTTTCTAGTTGATAATAGCAGAATAATTCAGTTCAGTGACAAGGTGTCATTGTTCTTCAGGACTGCTCAGTGACGAACAGTTTTACTTGAAATGTGTTCTTGGCTGCTGAGTAATTTAACATAATTATGACATGACTGAAGAGATTCAGTGCGTATTTGAGGTTAGATGGGCAGAGATGGTAGGACTCATCTGATTCGTGGTAGGACTAGGGGAAGCTCTGTGTCAAGGGCAGGGAGGGTCCGTGAAGCCACTCTGATGTGTAGTACTGCCTCTGCACTGACCATGATGGATTGCTGTGGATTTTTTATGGTTTTCCATCCAGGAGACACTGGATTTGGGATTCAGGGAGCTGTCATGATACACGGCAGTTGCAAAACCAGAGAAAGCCTTGCAGTTTGATTCAAATTTGCATGTTTTCACACTAAACCCTGTGCAGCCTCTCTCTTTGAAGATGTGGGTAGTCATAGATTTTGTGTGAAACTAAGCTGAAAAGGAGGGAAATCTCTGTCAGAAACAGGTTTGGCACAAACCAAACAGCTGGTGAAAACTAAGCCTGGGTTTGGCTTTGCAGTAGTTTTCTCCACTGGCAGAGGGGACAGTTAAAGCAAGTTTTGCTTGGAGTTGCAGGATTGTCTCTGTTCGTTCAGCATTGTCCTCTCTGAGCAGCTGAAGGACTGGCTGCTCTATGGAGCTCTGTCAATCATCAGCTGCTGAGCACCAGCGCCGTCTTTACAATTACAACACCTTCACAATCTTCTTTCTGTGCAAGCCTACTGCACCCCTGAAAAATATTGCACCAAGTCTTGCTTTAGGGCTTGAAAATTTAGTTTAGAAAATGTCTGCCCATCTGGTTTGTGGGCAAGTAGAACTGTCTGTCTGTCCTGGCAAAATGGGCAACATCTCTCTAAGCAGCAGCAGGAAAATTAGAGATGCTTAGCTCTGTGGCTGTCTCTGGAAAATATGACCCTGCACTCTCAGAGGTAGGACTGGTTTAGAAAGAAAAGCTTGCTCAGTGCAGTTCGCGATTTCTTTGCCATTTTAATGGATTTGCTACTTTGTAAATCATTAGGATGTGATTTTTTTAAAAACAAACTTCGATGTAATAGAGACAAAGCAGGGTTTCCTGATGTGACCAGCCCTGAGTGTGGCTGTGGGAGCATTGCTGGTGAAACTGCCTTTGTTGGGATGGTTTGGGTTTGTACCTGCCCTTCTCCTAATGAAGCACTCTGCTGTGACTCCCAGTTGCAGTGCCAAGAGCTGAGGAAGAGGAAACAGCTCGAATTGCAGATTCTTTCTGAATCCATTCAGCGCTGGGAAGGAGAGGACATCAAAACGATGGGAAACATCATCTACATGTCCCAGGTTATGGTACAGAGTGGGGGAAGTGAGGTGAGTGTGGTGGTTCTTCTGCCTAAAGAATTATGTCTAAAATACTCCATTGTTCACTGGATCAGTGATGCAGAGCAGCAGCTACTCCCACTCCACAGCAGCAAATAATGCTGATAAGTATAAGTATTGCAGAAGAGCTGCACAATGGGTCTATGCGCATATTTGGAGCCAGGCAACCTGGGGGCTTAGCTTCAGGCTTTTGGTGACCCACTTTTCAAGCAAAACAAGTATCTCAGAGTAGTATAGCACATTCATTTCCCTCTTTCCCCCTATGATTTAATTAAAGTAAGAGTGACTTGAAACTGTGCATTAGCAGGACCATTTCACCACTCCTGTGCACAAACATGACAGCTGCTGTGGTGTCCCACTCCACTTTGGAAATCCATTTTCAAGGGATTCCTCTTGCTGTTCGTCACAGAATCATTAAGATCAAAAAAGACCTGTAAAATGATAAAGTGGAACCACCAACCCAATACCACCATGCCCACTAAACTATATCCTGAAGTGCCATGCTTACTTATTTTTTGAATGCTGCCAGGGATGGCAATTCTACAGTGTCCCTAAAGCATCACACCAAGTCTTACCAAAGATTGTCGCCAGTGATGTTGAAGCCATGCATACTGCATGTTTGGTGGGGGAGAGTTTGCTGTCACAGAACTTCTTCCTTCCTGTAGCACCCTCTTCCTGGGAAGGGAAGACCTGTAAAAAAACCCTTCAGTCTAGTCCCAGAATCTTGTTTGGGCTGTAGGATACTGGGGGACATAAGGTCTTGTGAGGCATTCTGCAATGCTTATAAGAGAATTAGCAGGATGCAGTCAAAAATACATGCAGGAAAAACTAGTACAGAAATGAGATGCTGTAAAGAGAAACAAAGCCAAAATAATTGGTTTCGGGGTGATCCCTCACAGGCTGCAAATCCAGCCAAAACAGGTTCTGTTTGCTGGAGGACAGTGCTTGTGATGCGTTTCAAACTGGACTAACCTAAATTCTTGCCCCTGCAGGAGAAAGAAGAGCGGTATTTCTTGCTGTTTTCAAACGTTTTGCTGATGCTGTCTGCAAGCCCACGGATGAGTGGGTTCATCTATCAGGTAGGCAAAGCTGAATGTGAGGTTGCAGGGTGTTAGGTGTGAACAAAGAAATCAGATAGCTTTTATCAAATTCAGATCCTCTGCTTTCTGAAACCTCTCTGTTGTGATGCAAATGCTCAGGCTGGGAACCAGAGCTTGGTTAAACCATGCCTGCCCCGACACCTAGTGCCTTTGTCCTGCCAGCTGATTAAACAGCCTTTGGTAAGTGTGAAAGCTGTGAAATCAGTAAAAAACTCTCCAGCACGTTGTCCTACATGCTGTTCTCCAGAAGGTTTACTGTATGTGTGTAAGGTGTGCTGACCCAATTTTGTAGGGTTTTGCCCCACACAACCAGCCAGCCAGCCAGCTCTCAGTGTTGTGCTGTCTCTGGAAAATATTTTACTAGATTCCATGATTTCCACTCTGTGAGGCACCCCAAAACTCTGTGTTTTACCACTTGAATCACTGCAATCAGGCTGTTGGGAGCCTGGCTTTTCTCCAGTTGCCTGAAACCATTAACACCCCCTAGGGAAAGGATGCTCTTGTCTGAATGTGTCATTTCTCAAACACGGGGAGGGATTTGGCTGGGGTTTTCAACTACCCAGCGGCAGGAGTAAGGTGAACAGTATGCAAAGCAGAGGGAAAGGGAAGGATTTCAGAAAAAAACTGGAAGCTGATTCTTCTGACATGGTTGTGAAAAGGGTTTGCACCTAGCGAAAGGAAAGAGTGGCAGATGAGCTGAGGATGACTCAGTTGTCATGGGAGCCTCTTCTCAGGGTTTTGACCTAGTTGTGCAGGGAAATCTAGATCCATACATTAAAGGAGACTCTTCCTTTAGTCTGAAGCCTTCACAGATTCGTTTTTAATGGCCAAAGAGAAAGGAATCAGCAGAAATGGGCAGAATGATGCCTGCTAGGAAGCAGATACTAACTCTTCCTTAATTCTCCTAGGGAAGGCTGCCTCTGACGGGAATGACACTGACAAAGTTGGAAGATGCCGAAGGGAATGAGCACATGTTTGAAATCACAGGTCAGTGAGGCCCCAGCCTGGGACTATCCCCCAGTCCAAACAGCAGCTGCTACTGGAGGTACTGATCCTCCTCTCCATAACCACTATGCTGTGCTACTCTTTTACTGTGTGCCTTGTCCGAATTCCTGAGCATCTGCCTTCTAGTTGAGGCAATATCCTCCCAGCAGTCTTGACTTCTGTCTCTCATGCTGGTCTGCTTTCAGAGACTGTAGTGTTTTGTGTGGGACAAATCTGCTGGTTATGACACCACTAGCACTGCTCTGTGCCACTTGTTTCTTGTGTGTGTCCAGGGTCCATCCCATGCAGCGTGAGCACCTTGGTTACTGATAGATGAACACCTCTGCTCAACAAGTAGCTTTTCTAATGTTCCCAGTTTTTCCTCCAGTTTATCCCCTTGCTTGTAGCTCTGCAGGGTCATTTCATGCTCACTGTCTCAGCTGCAGCATAGATATTGTTACTGGAGGTGTTTGGTGTCAGGGTCCTGTTAATCATGGAAACGTTGTGCTTGCTTACTTTCCCCACCAAATAATTCCTCACACGTTCATCTTGCAAATTACTTTAGCTTTCCTGTGCACCTCCCACACGGGCTGGAGTGGGATGGGCAGTAACATCTTTGCCTCTTCGCAGTCACTTGCCTGTGCAAGATGAGGAGCTGCTTGCTTCTGTACTGAGTTGAGCCCACCCTGTGTTTCCTCCTGTGTCTCTACCCAGTGCTAAAGACAGTTATTTCACCGTCTGCTGCAGGGAACACGATGGAGCGAATCACTGTGTCCTGCAGCACCAGTCAAGATTTGCATGAATGGCTCGACCACTTGCAAAGGCTGACCAAAGGGGCATGCAACACGGTTTCCAAGACACAGTCCTGGAGCTCTCACTCAGTAAGTGTCTCCCTGCTGCCCAAGGGCCTTCAGCGCTGCCTGATCTTGCAGTTTCAGAAGTGCAGCCCGAAGACCCATCCTGCTGTTCTGTTTGTAACCATGTCGTGCTTACATGGTCTTGTGCATATCCTGCCCTAGAAAGCTCAAAAGGAGTTCACAGTGAACTGTTGTCCACCCCCCTCTGCTCTTCTGTGTTGTGTGGAGGCTAACGATTGCTTCTCATCTGTTTTCTCAGACATTTAGTTCAGCCGGACAGATCCGTGGGCCTCTGGAACCCCCCAAAATCCTCAAGCCCTGGAGCTTGAGCTGCCTCCGTCCTGCTCCTCCACTCAGACCATCAGCAGCCCTGAGTTACAAAGAGGTAATCATCTGGCATGCTTCAGGGGACAGTGGCTTCAGGGCAGTCCCAGGTGCTTGTTTCTGGTTTCTTATCCCAGCGTGAGGGTGCAGAAATGTGGGGTTACTGCACACACCTTCACACCTTCATTAGTGGGGATGCTGAGAGAGCAAGCTCTGCCCTGGTCCTGCAGCTGGTTTTGTGCTGTAAATGAAGCTTGAGCACTTCTGTCTGCAAGATACGTGTTTACTGTTGGCTGGTGTAGTCAGCCTTCTGGCTGTCACCAGTCCCACAGCAAGGTGTGGTGGAGCTGCCTCCCCACTTCCTTCTCCTTCTGCCTTGATCTATGCTGTGGGTGGGAGCTGGGCTCCCAGCAGGGATGTGTTCCAGGTGCAGCTGTGGCCGCAGCTCCTTGTTTCTCAGGCCAACACTGCAGGATGGAGCAGCAGTGCTGCACTGTGGGGAAAAAGACCTGTTGATATTTCTCATATATTCCACCCTGTGCGTCGGTGGCTGTAGCAGGGCTCCCTGCAGCAGAGATCGACCCTCCTTTGCTGCCCATCAGAGGGTTTTACTGACCCAAAGCCTGCTGGGAGGCAGCAGCCCAAGGGATTGTGTCCCCCACAGAAACCCCAAGCTGAGGAGGTAGAAGGTGATGTGAGGAAACCCAAAATGCAACCAGATTCTGATTGACCCCACCACAACTCAGTGTTCTCCTTCCCAGCCTTGTGTTAAACTTTTGGGATTACTCACCAGTAACCAGGGTATCGTTCCCCTTAATGAACAAGCACTCTGGTTCTGACTCAGCTGCCTTTCTTGATACAGCAGTCCTGGGAGCATCACTGCCCAGGTTCCCATTGGAGATGGGGAGGGGTCTTGCACCAGCAGCCGGGGGGGCTGTAGATCAGCTGCTTCAGTTAGAGAATTTAGGTAACCTCGGGGCATTTAGCGACATTTATTTCTTAAAATCTGTAAAACAGTGTGTTTCAGTTTGTGAATGACTTTTTTAAAATACCATCTGAATAGACTGGAAGTGACCCTCAATTTCTGCATGATCCCAATCCCCAACATGGAGTAAATCACATTTTGCTTGCAAGGTGAATGAGGATGTAGGAAAAGGGTTGAAGTAGAGGAGAAATTTTACTGTGTGGAAGTGCAGGGCTGATATTTATTTGAAAGGTGGGCCAGAAACACAGACTGAGTGATGTCCTTAATCCTGCAGTCCTTTGCGGTGTCTCAGTTGTCCCCTGGCACACGACACAGGACCTAAACTCTCTGTGTGGAAATCAGGTCAGAGGTTTCTGCCACACAAGCTGAGCAGGCAGCAGCCCCACGGGATGGGATGCTGCAGCAGGCTGGGTGGGAGTGTGCAGGGTGTCAGAGGACCAAAACTCTGATTTGTGTGGGAAATGGGCTGTGCTGGCTCTGGTGGTGGTTACCTGAAGGCGGCCAGTAGGTCCAGCAGAGCTGGGAAAGCACAGCCTGGTACCAGCCTGCACCAGCGGGGCAGCTCCCCACTCACGGGAGGGTCTTGTGGACGCAAGCCCACAATGATAAACACGAAATAAGTTGAGTTGTTGGCCCAAGGAGGTGTGCATCTGCCTCATCCCTCTCTCTGAGGGGGCTCAATCACTAGGTAGAATCCCTGCATCACTGCCTTTCTGGTTTTTTAATTAAAAGTAGGACATAAAACTGTGCTAACAGGTTGGTGAGAGTCACCTTCCTATAATGAAGATACACGAAAGGAATGCAGATTTCAGAGGTTATTTGCAGGGAAGGGAGTGGGGGAGTTTGATTAAAAGATTAGAGTTTTTCAGACATCCAGTTTTTAATTTAATTGGCTTCTGCTGGTGTAGGACGGAATGGCAGTCTTGTGCATTTCCTTGTACTTAGCTCTTCTCAGGAAACCCCAGAACCTGCTTGCGTACTGCACACCACTCTTGTTATTTCCATTGAAATCAGGTCATTTTTCCTCTTCCGTTTCCAGTAATCATGAAGTGGCAGGGCAGGTGATGTGGGTGAAGTGCTGTGTCCAGATTCAGGTTAGGAAAGTGGAAATGCTTTGCAGATGAATAATTGTTTTCTTTTTAAGTGACCTGCTTTGGGTAGGTGAATGGTTTATAACATCAAGATTCAGGACCTGCAGGAGAGTCGTGTGGCTCCTTGTACCCTGTGTCCCAGGATGGGACCCTCCAGGATGTGCTGGGAACTCTGTCCTGCCAGCGGAGCAGGGAGATGCTGCTATGCTAATGCCTGGTGCTGCCAGGTCCCCAGTGAGGATGGCAGGTCCCCTTTGGGAGGATCTCCTTTTAGAAGATGCAGTCCCAGGGGCTTGTCACCAGGATGGGCAGAGCATGGGTCAGGTTGAAGATCCCAGGACTAAGTTGAGCATGGGGCTAGAACCCCAGCTGCTCCCCAGGGCTCGGTCAGAGCCGGGCACACAGGGCAGCTGCAGAACTGAAGGGTGCTGCATCTTTAAGCATCCTCTTAGAAAACCAACATTCAGAGGAATCTACTACTAACCAAGGAGGCATGTTCTCTGTTTCACTGTGGTTAGAGTGTATTAATGCCCACTTACCGTGTGTTTCACCTGTAATTTTGTCAGTTTTGCATGACACCGACCTCCTTTGCATGTCAGTAGTGCTTTAAAGGCAGTTTAGAGGGTTTGCCGTATTAATCTCAAGACTAACATTTAAATGTGTTTTACAATTGTGAATTTATGGACTTTGGTCAATAAAATCATCAGTCTCTCACACTCATCTTCTCTTTCTTTGCATATTCATTGTAGAGGATGTCTTATATCTTAAAGGTAAGGGTAGATACATCTCTTTGGCTTGTCATGGCATAGAACGCTTGTTCCTGTTCATGTTTCTTGTGCTTGCATGACCCTAATTTTGTCTGTCAGTATCAGTAAGTTGCCGTGAGAGTCAGTAGTGACTGGCAAATATATTTCGAGTTGATTCTTAGGGAGGATTTAGCCTTACAGTCCTCTAAACTTCCTGGCACACCTCTTCTGCTTAAAGCCCATACTGCATGTAACCTACTAATACACTAATTCTCCCCAAATCAACAGGACGTGTAGCTTAGCGGAGGAGTTAAGTGCTCATGCTTCTTACTTATGGGGTCACAGCAAACACTAACTTTGTGTGTAATTGTTTGCTCTGTGTGTGTGTGTGTGCCAGGGGTTTATACTCTGCAATAAATGGTGCGTCTTTAGAAGCATCAGAAGTTATTTGGCAGCTGGTTTGTATTAGAAAACAATTCAAGGAAATACACAATATTCTAGGGTTTTCTAACCAAGACCCTGAGTTTGTAAGCGGACTAAAAGAGCTGTGGATGTGTTTGAATTCTGTGGGTGAAAGATGTTAGCTGAGGGATGAATTTACTAGAAGAACTTGTTTTGGCCCAGACCTGCAGGTGCACTTCCCACCACCGTTCCAGGGAGCACAGGCCACGGCTAGCGCATGGGAAAGGCAAAAAGCATCGTTTTCCCCAGCTTTGTCATTGTCTGCTTGTAGTTGTTTTAACATGCTGTGTGTAACGTGGAGAGCTGCATTCAGCTGTGCTGCTCCACTCTCCCAGCTGCCTTTGGTTCTGGTTAAACATGAGGGTCTGCTTCTCTGTAGGATTCCAGCAAAAGTCCAAAAACAATGAAGAAGTTTCTTCCGAAACGGAAAACTGAGAGAAAACCATCTGATGAAGAGTTTGTTATTCGGAAAAGTAAGTGGTGTCTTTTTGTCTTTTTTTTGGTCGTTTCTGTGGATTGAGTGATCTCAAGGGGCTTTTGAGACCAGCAGGATGTGACAGAACACTCACTTTTTCTGGAAAATGCTGATCCTCAGCCCCTGACAGATCCCCTCCCAGCTGTGCCTGCCAGACATGCCACCAGCTTCCTTGTGACTGCCAGCACAAGGTCACAGGTGGCAAGGGACCTTGGGCTGGGTATGAAGCCAAGGAGCTACTTCCAAGTAGTTAAAAGCTGCAGTAAAACTACAATCAACAGTCATCAAAATATGTCTGAAGGCTGGGACAAAGCTTACCCAGCCATTCAAGCAGGTCCTGGAACTGTTTCCATAGGGGAACAAAAACCATGTGTATCCCAGCACTGTTGTTCCTCTGCAAAGAGGGATGACCTGAGGATGCCCTGTAGTTCACCTGGGACACTCTTCAGGGATTTTGAGTGAAAGGTTGTAGTTACTGAGCATTCAGCAGCCTCAAGGTCAGTTGTCTCACTTAAGAAGACATCACTGAGTTAAGTCTGGAAATGAAGACTTGACTTTTCCAAGTTGTAATGGTTTAGCAAGAGGATCTAAGTGCTGCTTTGGCAGGCTGCAGACCCCTTCTAGCAGGGCTGCTGAGCTTACCTATCTCCCAGTACTGCCTGCACCCAAAGCCAGGCATCATCTGCCGAGCTTTGCCAAGGTGAGCAGCGAGAAGTGCTTTGTCATACCATGTAACCTATTTCATACCATGGTGCTCAGTGTCACAGGACATTGTAAAGGCCAGAAAATATCAAGGACCTCAGAAGGGAATTAGGCAAAGTCCCAGAGAGAGTGTGAGTCCAGGAAATACTCCACTCTTGTGTTAAAGGGTCTTGGACGCAAAGGCTGGGCTACATTAATCATTGAATGGCTTAGGTTGGAAGCGACCTTAAAGATCACCTAGTTCCAAACCCACTGCCATGGGCAGGGACACCTCTCGCCAGACTAGGTTGCTCAGAGCCTCATCCAGTCTGGTCAACACTTCCACAGAAGGGGCATCCACAGATTTTCTGGGCAACCTGAGGCCAGATCACTGGTTTTCCTGATAGCTGCAATGCTTTACAGGTACTGCTGCACTGGAAGAAGATGCTCAGATCCTGAAAGTGATTGAGGCTTACTGTACCGGGGCAGGCTTCCAGCAAGCTCTAAGCTCAGGTGGGTATGCAACCCACCTGCAACACTGCTAACCCCTCTGGGAAAAACCAAGTGGCTGCATCATGCAGCAACGAGATTCATGCTAGGAAACTGTGTGGTGCTCAATCTTCAAGATAAGGGAGCTTCATCTACCTAGTGGTTTCTCTGTCATTGTTTTTCTTCTAAACAGAATGAAGCAGGTAGGAGGGCAGATGAGGCACAGCTATTTCACCAGCGCTTGTAAGGAATTAAGCAAACCCAGCCAGTGCCTGTGGCTGTGGCTGTCAGCACTGAAGACATGATGATAATCTCAGGTTGCATATAGCTTTAGAAAGGAAGCATGAATATTATCTCTCAATCAGCTGCGTATTTAAGAACAAGCTGCTTCATAAGAAACTATTTACCCTCTTCAACTTTGGAAATAAAACTTTTTATCGTTGCTGAGGAGATGTTAAATCACTGAACTATCAAGTAATGGTGTAGTTGCAAAAGGGAGGGCATGTTTCTTCTGAGAGCTCTTGAACCTAATGGAACATTTTCATTTACAAGTCATGATGAGGCTTTAGATGCAGTGAGCACTCCTAAAAGCTTTCTACCTGCTCTAGGTTAGCAGGATGTATAAGCCCATATTTAACTATGGCAGGGAGATGGCAGCTGTATCGCAGCTCTAGACTGGCAGAAGATCAGGGACAGTGAATGGGGGCTGATGGGCTGTGCTGTCCCTGCCGCGGCTGCAGCACCAGGGAAAGTCTCCTGTTTTGTTGCTGATGAGCAGTGACTCTTGTGCACAGGCTCACGTAAAGATTCCATCCCACAAGTCCTTCTTCCAGAGGAAGAGAAAATCATTATAGAGGAAACACGAAGCAATGGCCAAACCGTCACAGAGGAAAAGTAAGTGTGGCTACTCTCCACCTGCTGGACCCCCTTGTCACTTTGTGGAAGGACAGTGAAAATTAGTACCCTCTCCTTCTGCAGCTCCAGAGGAGTGGGGCTGATGTCACCAACTGCTGTCTCAGTCCTGGCAAGGACAGCAGAGCTATTTCAGTGGCTGTTTTGTCCCTTTTGAAGAACAGAGCCGCCTCCCCAGCTGCTCTGACGTGGCTGTAGCCCTCTGGGAGTCTGTGATGGCTCCCAAGAGCCAGTTTATGAAGTCCCAGAGCTTATCCGGATGTAGCTAATGGGGTCAGGGAGGGCAGAACCAGACAAGTGGCTTTTTTTTTAACCACTGACGTACTGGACTGCTGCTACCCCTGAGAGACTGCCTGGCACCCTGTCCAGCTTCTTATGTAGCTTCAGCATCTGCAGGACTGCAGGGATCTATTCCTTTTCTGATCCAGACAGTGCATTCCTTTCATGCCTGGTTTGGTTGGGGATTTTTTCTTGCAACAAACCCTGTAGGAATCAAGGCTGCTTTACAAGAGATGCTCAGGCATTTCCTGTTTTAAAACCTTTGTTTTTTATTGCAGCGGCATAAACAAGGAAGCTGAAGCCACAGAGCTTTAGCCAATAATTTAGAAGTAGCAGAACAAGTTGTTTTTCTTGAGTTTTGAGAAAATAGCCCTGAATTCTGGACTGGTGGCCAGGCTGTGTTTCTAGAGCCCACTTTGAGGCAGCACTGGGAGCTGCAGTCTGATGCCTGCAAAGCAGAAGCTGGAAGCTTCCCCCCGCCCCCAGCACCTCGCTCACTAAAGCTCCCACACTGTCGCTGTTCTGCTGCTCTCCAGCTCTTTATTTCATTCTTTTTGCCTTTTCTTCTACAGGAGCCTTGTTGACACGGTTTATGCACTGAAAGATGAAGTCAAAGAACTGAAACAGGTGATTTGGGATTGGTTGTGGTGGGAATCGAGCAAAAGCCAGTCAGGCTGCACTAGCTCTCTGTCAAAGGTTGCCCATTAAAATTTTTCTGATGCTGGAACAATCTTGCAAGTCCCTGAGTCATTGTTAGTTTTCTCCTGATTTAGCTCCCTGAACCGTCTCGCCAGGCAGTCCCTTGAGTGCCAGAGTCAGCAAGAGGGAAGGATTAGTTGGTCTTTGTGGTAACATGAGATTTTACTCTAATAGCTCTTTCACAGAATCATTAAGGTTGGAAAGGACCTCCATGATCAACACGTCCACCTTCATAAACTGAACTTGACTGTTTGTGCTGTAGGGGTCTGGTGGATACCAATTCTGGTAGAATCAGAGGAAATTTGTCCTGCTCCCTGCAGATCTAAGCCTGGAGGTGGGAGAGACCACCTGGGGAAAAAAAGTGGTCCTCCTGGCTAAAATTAGGTTTCAAGACGACTGTTTCTGCCTCCTAACAGTCACTGGGACTTTCACGTAGGTCTGTAAGGTAGTAAGGGCCTGAGGTTCTACAAGTAAAGTGTTGTTCATTGTCACCAATTGGCAGGTTAACTGCCCCTGATATTTCATCATCTCTGACCATTAGGCAGCCAGGTGTGTGGAAGTACTAAGTCGTGTGGAATGCATTACCTGCATCTTCGTACCTCTGTTTTTCCCCTTGCAGGAGAACAAAAGGATGAAACAGTGTTTGGAGGAAGAGCTTAAATCCAGGAAGGACTTGGAGAAGCTGGTTAGGAGGCTGCTGAAGCAGACGGATGAGTGTGGCAGGGAGGACACAGGGCGCAAGTCGTCTCTGATTGCCTGAATTCAAGGAGAAGCTGCTGGCAGTGGTTTGTGACCTCAGGTGTTTTTTGTGAAGTGGAACTAAATCCTTTGCCTCTTCTTTCTCTGTATTTTGTTGGTTTGGGGAATTTTGTTACCAAAAGAAAAAAAAAAGTCGTACAGGAAAAAAAAATAGTTCTTCTTCCATCCAATAAGGAAATAAAGCAGAAACAATCAATCACAACTGAACCAGTACGCAAGTGGACCATGATTCACAATTCATCTGCAGCAACTAATACCTCATCATACCTGCTACTGGGAGCACATACAAACTCTGCTAAAGATTGCTGCTCACAAAGAGTTTGGCAGCAGTTTCCTAGAGGAAGCTTAAGCACTTTTTAATGCTTTCATTCTTTTTAAAAGCACCGGTACCTATTTATTGAATGAAAACATTATTGAGGTGGCATTGAGCAGAAACCAAAAAGCACCATGCTCCTCTGTTCAGATAATCGCAACTGCGGAAGCTTTTCCCAGCCACCTTCTTTTTCCCCAGTTAGTTGACTGTAGTGAACTAGAGCCCAGCAATACTGTGGTTCCCGTGTGGCCTTGATACTGATTAAAATGTGCAATTAACGTGAAGATGTTGGAACTCCTTGGGGAAGCCAGATCTGGAGCACCTGTCGGACGGGATAGGGAGGACTGGTGCACAGCACCGCCTCCATACAGCTGATGATCAGCACAACCGGTAACTGCTGTTTTGCCCCCCATCCCCTTTCCTGTGCATGACTCGTGCCTCCTGCTTTGGTTCCTCACAGAGTGTCCTGGCATCATATGAGCTTAGAATTTTGCTGTACTTCCCCCTGCAGGACACGCTTTTCTCTGTATGAAATGTAAATGACAACAAGAAACAACCCTAAAACGTGCTGGTTCCTTGCTCCCTTCTGCCCGTGTTAGGCTCTTCCCATTCCCGAAGGCTGGGAATATAGCCAACGGCCACTTCTCCTCCCGTTGCCCCAGAGGGGCTTTTGGCTGGGAAAAAATGAACTTTCTTATGGGATAGGAAAGATATTTTTGTTTATGCTTTGACAAGAGCTGGAAAATTCCTGGGGCAAGGATGTGCAAAGCGCTTCCAGATCCCTGCACAGCTCCTCAAGCACAGCACACAGCAACATGCATATGTATCAGCTATCTTCATCTTATGTGGTGATATACCCTAGTTTAGAGCTGATGTTTTCCTTCCTTAGCAGCATTATAAAAGTAACCTTCTGCTAATGGTAGTCTTACATGTATCAAAGGGCAGCGTGGTCCCGGGGTGTGCAGACACACCACAGCTCATTACAGTCCTACTGTTACACTGGTCATGAAGGACGTAATAGATGCAATAATTGCAACTCTCTTTTGGACATTAAAATTTAGCCAGAGCATAGAAAAAGGCATTTGGAGAGAGCTAGACTCAAAAGCATCACAAGGAGTGTAAAAAGAAACCCTTTTTTTGTCAAAAAACAAGTCTTTTGGCTCTGGCTGCATTTGCCATCTCCAGAGCATCCCAGCTGGATGGCAGCTCCCCACATCCCCGCCCAAGCACGCAGCTAAGTGGTTTGGTCAGTAGTCAAGCCCTTCTGTGCTGGTTAATGGTTTTCCAGGATAACAACCTTTGCTGCAGATTGAGCAGCTCATGCCACTGTTCTGGGGTGCTGTGCCCAAACACCCCACCTTGACCGGGGGGGGGTGTCCAGGGGTGACATCCAGACACGGCAAGGAAGCAAACCAAGGGCCATTTGCACTCTGAGGAGAGAAATGTTCCTTCACTGCCCCAGGTTTAGTTGAATCGAAACCTGTGCTGTGTACATATGCATGTTTGTAAGATGTAATGTGATGGAGGGCACACTGGGCCATTTTGGATCAAGCCTCTGTCAAGAGCTAGAAGCCAAAAAGGACAAGAAAATAAACTAAAAAGGAAAAGAAGCCATGCCAGATGGACAGCAATGTTTCCATATTTACTTTGTTTACAGTGCTTTGTAAATAGGTTCCAGTGAGTCTGTCCTTAGATGGATGTTGTGTCAGCTGCCTTCCAGTTTATCTTTGTCATGTAGGTTTATTTACTGTAACTACTTATGCAAGTTCAACTTTTCTAACATGTTTTTATTTTAAACAGTTTTTTAATTGACATTTTCAACAAATAAAGAAGGATAAAATTCACTTCTTAGCTCTCAGTGCTACTTCCTTTGTTTCCACCAGAAAGCAAAGCCAGTGCTTTCTTTGGGCATCCCCAATTTGCCCAAAATACCCACATCATTAGGGCCACAAAAATGATCAGAGGGCTGGAGCACCTCTCTTATGAAGACAAGCTGAGAGATTTGGGGTTGTTCAGCCAGAAGAGGAGAAGACTCTGGGGTAGTCCCTGAAAGGGGCCTGTGAGAAGGCTGGGAAAGACTGCTCACATGGGCAGGGAACAGTAGGACAAGGGGTCATGGTTTTGAGCTGGAAAAGGGTAGAATAAGGTTAGACATCAGGAAAAAGTTCTTTAATATGAGCCTGGTGAATTGCTGGAAGAGGCTGCCTAGAGAGCTGATGGTGGCCCCATCCCTAGAGCCATTCAGGGTTAAGCTGGATGGGGCTTTGGTCAATCTGGTCCAGAGATATCCCTGCCTGTTGCAGGGGGGTTGGACTAGATGACCTTTGGAGGTCCCTCCCAACCTAATACGTTCTGTGGTTCCACCCTCCAAATTACTGGATGCTTAAGCAAATGGTCACTTGGGATGTTGCTCACACCACCCAGACCTATAGCAGGAAGAGATCGCAGGAGACAGAGATGCATTTCTATCCCTCAAGTCCCGCTGCTCTCTGATGCACATTGCTGTAGATTAGCAGCTTCCTGCCTGACTGAGGGTTTTTTTGGTTAGTCTATGCTTTTTTCTGGTGATTAGGTGTGGTGACAGGATTTCCTTTGGTCTACCACTTGGACAAGACCTCTCCTATGCTGGGATTGTTAACTCTTTGCTAGAGACACACAGTGCTCTCAGCCCACAGCCAGAGCAGGAGGATCAAAATGCTTTCCCTCCCCAAAAACAGCAGTCAGGGTGGGGAAAAACAAGTGAAAAAGAAAACACTGGTCTTGGCTGCCTTATGTAAGCCTGCTAATACCCCTGGGGGTATTAACTGATAACTCTCCATCCTGCTCTCCTGTTGACAATGGGATCCCTTCAACCTTCCTTTCTTCCACCAGGTCCCACATAGCCCCTTTGCATGACCAGCTCCAATGCAGACAGCAACAGCATTCTCCAAGCGGTGGAGTTGGACTCCAAATGACCATCAGTGTCAAAAGAAATGGAGAAAAACCCGAACAAACAGCAGCTTAACCTGCACAACCTAAACCACTACCATGGCTGGGGATGTTCTGAAGGTGCTCAACAGTGTGGATTGTCCCCATCAACTGCCCCTCTTCAGCACTGCTCCACAACACAAGTGACCCTGAACCCAAACCAGAATAGGTGGGAGAAGTCTCCCTGGACCCCAGGCAGGAGTCTATGCAATGGGTTTGGCCTCCTGGAAGAGATGGAGTTTTCTCAATTGGGGCCCTGCCCGGACTAAGGAAAGAGTGTCACCAAGCAAGGGAAGACTGGCACACAGTACCTAGCTGGGAAGAGGGATAAAAGACAGACCCCAAAACAGCACACAGAGATGCTAGGACAAGCTTGTCATCCAAATGGCTACCACACACAGCCACACAGCATGTGAACAACCATCCTCTAGCTCCTGCTGCTCAGCAGCACCAGCTAGAAAGACCCTGCTTGGAACCTGGCATCCTGTCCTATTTTTTTTTGAGGGGGGAAAAAACCCACACACAAAAAAAATCTAATTTCTTATTAAAAACCCCAAAGTACATATTTCCTAGTGAGCTCAGAGTGTCGAGCTGTGCAAGCACCTCTCCAAGCAGGTAACCGTGATGCTGTGGAGCCATGACAACCCATACCAGTTCTGCTGGTGTGCCCCACATCCTCAACACAGTCTCATCCCCTTTTTCCTTCTTCACTCATAAAGATAAAAAAGTCAGTTTAGAAATCACCAACAGCCCAAGAGGAGGCAGAGAGGCCTCATGTCAAGGGAGAAAAAAAATCAATGCATTGACAACCTTCAAAGTTTCCACGAAGAGAGGAAACCTGCACCTGCCACAGCAATAGGCAGGGGCCAGGGAGAACAGCAAAACCACTTGGAAGAAGAGCACAGGAGCATGGCAGCAATCACAGCTCCCCTCCCACTGGCTTCCTTACAGTGGGATCCCACAGGCTATTTTTGGCAAGAGAAGAAACAGAGGAAAGAAACAAAAGCCCCCGGAAATGCAGTGGCAGGGGAAGGACCAGGCAGGCAGCCCAAGGCAGGGCAAAGGGAACTTTGCATCTGCTGCGCTTGCTGCAGAGTTGATGCTGTTCTATGCCAGCATTTAACTCCCAGCCCTGCACAAACATTGATTTCTATGTGCAGGTTTCAGTTCCTGCATCCCCTCTCAGTGATTTGGGCTGGAGATCGCAGCTTGGTCCAAAATCTTCCCCAGGTGCAACTCGTCACTGGAGCTGAGGACTGCAGCAGAGTTCAAAGCCGTGCATTGACCATAACTTTCCCTCACTGGTGACAGACACTATTTCTGCTCCTGAAGGTGTTTGGCACCCCAAAATAATCACCCACATGCTGCTCCCATGTCTCCCCAATTTTACCCCTTCACTCCCAGCCATCTTTCCCCCTTTCTCAGATCATGACACTTCACACTGTCCTTGGTTTCTCCTGCAGCTCCCACCCAAGGTGGGCACCTTCACGTCCCCTGTGGAGATCTGGGGCTCTCCAGCTCTGCCTCTGCAAGCCCAGCCCACAGGGACTGGCCATGGCAGCCATGGGGATGTTGCAGTGGGATCAAAACCAGTGCAGAAGGTGGTGGCCACCCAGCCCCAGATGCCTCACCTATACCAGCTCCTAGATTCCACCTTGTGCAGTTTCCATCCCTCTGCTCCACCACAGAGACAACTCCACAGGCTCCATGACCTTAATTCAGGCAGGAATGTGATGGTGGTGGCCAAGATCCCTTACACAGGGGAGCAAAATGGTCCAAAGGCAGAGGGTCCTCTACCTGCAGAGGCTGGAGGAGGATGGCCTAGAGAGCAGCTTTGAGTCAGGAAGAGCTGAGCACTGTTGGTTTGAAATCAGCCACCAATCACCCCTCTAATGCAGGGCAGTCGTCAGTGATCATGAACCTGGCCAAGGCAGTGTCACCTTAAGCAAAAAGCCTGGTTGAATTTTGTATATAGGTATGGGTGGAAAAAAGGGGATTCTCAAGATGAAGCTGACAGTTAGGGTGGCAACAGTGCGTCACCAGCAGACAGCACGTAGGGGCAGAGTTCGGCTGTTTCCTTCAGCCTTTATGTGCTTTTCCACTGGTGTTTTGTTAGCAGATCAGTACAGGAGATACGTATGTACCTAGCTTGACTGGAGCACCCTGAACCATCCTATGTTGTTAGGAAAGAAGCATTGATAGTATAGTTTGCTAAATCAAGGTCCTATGACAGAACGGCGATGTTGACACTGCCAGGTCCGTGGGGCATGGTGGACCCAGACACACAGCCACGTACAAAATCACTGGAAAAAAACAACGTGCAAACAACAGTATCTTCACACTTTGTTGCATTTGTGTTCCGATGGGCTGCTGGCCCTCATTAATAAATAACAAAATATACAAATTAAGAAACAATAAAATCAAAGAGGTGGAGGAACATAAATAGGGGAAAGAGGGAAAGCCAGTTTGTTCAACAAAGTCAGGCTGGACCCCCAGTTTGGGGTGGCTTCCTACTCACTACAACTTGAAGATGCCGAAGTAGGTGCTGCCGTGGTTGTAGTTCACTCGTGTTGAGTCTGTCACATTGACAAAGACCATGTCACCTTCCCGCAGCTTGAAAACACCTCCCTCCCGGATGGATTGGAGGTCACAGAGAGACTTGGAGGTGCTGTGTGTGTCTAGTCCCCTCATCAGGAGCCGATCCTCTTCCATGGGGAGATACAAATAAATATAGACTGTGAAGGGTGCCAAATTTTCTGCCTTGGTGCAGAAGCTGACTTGGGAGTAGATGTAGTAGAGCCCTGCTTCCTTCACCTTCAGTTTCCCCTCATGGTAGGATATTGACTTGTTGTCCATGGGGCCATACATCGTTGTCCTCCACTGTAGCACTGTAGGGGAAAGCATGGCGAATGAGCTGGGAGACAGAGTCATCCAGTTTGGCGGGGTATTTTGGAGGGATGTCCCACAAATATCTGCCATTAGAGGCTGCCTGGTGTGGGGTGCAGGAGTGGGTCCTGCTCACCCTAGAAATCATCCCCAGCCCAGGGGTGTAAATTCCCCTTTCCCAAGGCCAGGACATATTTAACCCTTGTTTCTGGTCACCTGCCTTGACACTTGTGAGTTGATTATGCAAGCAGAGGAATACTTTGCTTCATCGATCCAACCAAACGGAAATGTTTAGAATGGAGGATGGCTTACAGTGCCACCATGGGCCAAACAGTCCTGTGTCCACCCCAACAGTGCACTGCTTTGGGTTTTGCTCAGAGGTGCAGCCTCTGAGGCCCCAGGGCACTGACACACTGCAGCTCTCATCTTCTGAGACATCCATCCCTGGGCACACACTTTTTCCAAACCCTTCCTCCACTCGGTCACCAGAGAAGGCGAAGGTTTAGCACAAAAAGAAATGTCCCTGGCAGGGTGCACACTCGGAAGGGTGTTTTATGGCAAGTGCTACTCCCACCACTAGGACCACAGCTGGGATGCTATTGGTGTCATCCAAGTAGCTCATGAACTCATACTTCTACTGGAGTCAGAACACATAAGTCAATACAGAGACCAGGAAGCCATGTCCACAGGGGCTGAGCTCAGCTACAACTTCCAGAGGGATGATTTTGTGCCTCTACCTTCCTTGACCTACAGAGACAGCTGAAAGAGCATGAGGGGTGAGAAACCCAGCTCTACTGGGATACCCAGAGTACCAGACCCTGCAGCATGCTGGCACACATGGTCCTGGGGCATCCATGAAGCCTGTATCCATTCTCACACATCCTATAGGATGTGACCTTTGTTCTCAGATGCTGAGCTACAGAGCCAAGCTCCAGGCAGCTGCAATCTGTGCAGTGTCAGCTGGCTTTAAGGGCTCTACAAGTGCTTGAGCAGGGAGGTTTAAAAAGCAGCAAATCTTGAATTTCTTTGATTATATCTAACACTAAGCTTTCCACAATTAGACTGAGCTCTGAGTGAAATGCTGTGTCAGAGAGGGGAACAGCAGTTGCTGATTACTGGTAGTTACTCCAGAATTAAATCAAAGGTGCTCATTGTGAAATCCTTGCTAGACAGAAACTGACCTTTCAAGCTCACGCTTGCTTCAGTTACGCTTGCTTTTGCAGGATGCCCCTCAGGTAAGGCTGTGCTGGGGGACGGGGCCACAAGAGCAGTCACAGACTTGGGCACTTCTCAGATCTAGCATGGCCATGCCTGTCAGTCTGGTAAGTTTAGTGTCTGGAGAACAAGTCTTATGAGGAGCAGCTGAGAGAACTTGGGTTGTTTAGTCAAGAGAAAAGGAGGCTGAAGCTTATTGCTGTCTACAACTATCTGAAAGGAGGTAGGGGTCAATCTGTTCTGTTAAGTAACTAGTGATAAAGCAAGAGGAAATAGGCTTAAGTTAGGTTAGACAGGAAAACCTTCTTCACTGAAAGGATCTTCAGACATCGGAATAGCTTGCTCAGGGAGGAGGTGGAGTCACTGTCCTGGAGGTATTTAAGAGTCATGTAGCCTTGGCACTGAAGGATATGTCAAGTGCTTGTCACTGTTAGGCTAACAATTTCACTCAGTGACGTTAGAGGTCTTTTCCAAGTTGAGTGACACTGTGATTCTCTGGGTGCAGCTTGCCTAAACCAATTGGGAACCATCTGTGCTGTTATTGTAAAGCCCTCAGCCAGACAGTGTTGCTACTAGGACCACTACGGGTGAGACAACAGCAAGATCAGCAGATACAATATGCCAGCAGAGCCTTCCTGCAGCAGCCAACCCAGTAAGACATGACTGGGAGAGAAAAACTGTAGCTTTTTGAGTTGAAAAATGTTGGTTTCCTTAAATATGAAGAGGAAGAATTTTCTGCTCATAAAGAACCCTGTAAAGGTTAAGCCACCATGGTACACATCCAGGAAGGCATAGAAGGCTGCTGAGGACAGGCAGCGCAGGATGTGCAAACCCCATGTGGTGTATATGATGAAGACACTTTCCTATCCCACTGCTGTGCCCCACTGGCTCCCCGGCCAAGCAACAAACCAACGTGTTCTTACCTGAGACTGCTTTGTTGCTATCCTGAGCTGTCAAATGGGCTGCGATTGGCTCCCTCTTCTCGTCTGCAATTTGGAAAGGCTGATGTTACCAGTGCTTTGGCACCCGATGTCCCAGCGTCTCTGCAGGGACTGTGGCACTTCCCAGCCTTAATGGCTCTGTGGGCCATACCCAGCTCTGAGACGCAGTCTCCAAACCTCCCCCACCAGAGCTGAGTGATCTGGGATCTGGAATCTACTCAGCAGACACTCAGTTGCCTTCAAGGTGGAGCCTTTGAGGGTTAATATTCATGAAGGAGCCACTTTGCCTGCCTGTGCAACAGGACTGGGATGTTCCCACCCCTTACCTGCCATCAGTGTCTGGTTCTTGTGCATCAAATGGGGATGTTGGTGGTGCTCATGGCCTACAATGTAAAAAAGGTTTGGACTAATTTTAATCAGATACAGGTAATGTGACACCCAGAGCTACCTGCCCTGGTGAGAAACTCATGCTCCGTCTCTGTGTTTACCAATTCCATTCTGTTCCCAGTCCCACCCCCACAGCGATGCTCCAAATCCTGATCCCATCCCCTGCCTCCATGCCATGTCCTGGCTTCTTGTATGGTGAAGGAAACACTTTCCCAAGTCGAACAACTTCTTCCTCTGGCAACCCACGGGTGCTTGTCACCAGGAACTCACCTCTCTGCATTTCAAACTTGGGCTGCCCCTTGCTGCCTCCCTCATCCTGTAACAATAATAAAAAACAAATAATAATTCTTGTTAAGCTACACAGATCAATGATTTTGAAAGCTTCTGTGTAGAGGACACTACGGTCACTGCATCTGTGTAGGCACTGTTTGGCCCTGACAGCCATGCCAGCTCTTGTTATCTGGTACCCAACACTACAGAGCCTCTCCCCAGCATCGCTTTAGCTGTGGGCTGAGCGACTACAGCAAGGGGTTATGTAGGGTTTATGTAGGTTTTATGTAATTAAAATGATGAGATGAAAACAAAAAGTAACAACCCCTCCCTTTTAAGCCACATGGGAGAGCCATGCTGTAGGTGCCAGGCACACTGCTCTCCCTACAACGGCTGTTTAAAGGGCTACTGAGCCTGGCCCACCTCAGGCACAATTTCCTGGCTGTTGTCAGTTGTGACCTGATGCAAACCTGAAGGTTTAGCTGAAGGTTGTGTTGTCATCACTGGGCGCTAATGAGGAAGATATGTCCCTCTCCTAGGTGCTCTGGACAGCACAGCCCCTCCTGAAGAGTGAATTCAAGAGGTGAGCAGACTGAGAGCACCTCATCCCTGGATGAACAAGCCTCAGCCTCTCCAGGAGGACATTGCAGTGCAGTTTGGTTCTTTTACAACCCAAGCAGAAAGAGCCACTGCACCCTGAGCCCATGGGGTGGCACTTGCACAGCCTCCTCCTAGCCCAAGCCTTTCACTGCCATCAACACCTGGGCAAAATCACAGAATAATAGGATGTATTGGTTTGGAAAGGACCTCTAAAGTCGACTAGTCCAACCTCTCTTCCACAAGCAAGTCACTGTCCTACTAGACCAGATTGCCCAGAGCCCTGGCAAGTCTGACTTCAAGTGTCTCCAGGGAGAGGCTTCACCAGCCTACTAGTCAACCTGTTCCACGGATCCATCACCCTCAGATTAAAGAACTTTTTCTTGATGTCTAGCCTAAATTTACCCTTTTTTAACTTAGAACTATCACCTCTCAAAAATGGACATTAAGTTCTCCCAGAGGCAAGTGGTCACAGGTGTCCCCACAGCTACCCTGTGCAAGGTGCCAAGAAGCAGGAAAACAGTGTTTCTCAGACTGGGATCAAAGCACAAAGCCAGAGTGACTGCAGGTCTATCCCTTCCACCCCGAGTCCCGAGGATCCCTTGGTATGCTACATCTGAACCAGCTCTGGACAAGCCCTTAGAGAATAAAACTGATGTGATTTTTCAAAGATACCAGTATAATGTAAAAATAGAGTGTAAAAAGCACATTGTGTAAAAAAAGGGAGGGGGGTTATGCAACCTAAGCTAAAGGGAACCAAAAAAGATTGTAGTGAAGCCATGTGTGTGCTTGGGAGCCTCCACATCACCTCTGCCGGGGTCTGTATCCACCTAGCAGCAGTTTACCTTGCACTGAAGGTCCTGAAAGCCCTTTAAAATCTTTTCACAGTCCAGTAATGTCGACTTTTGACCTTCTGCTGTCTGACATTTCTGTATTTTCTTCAGGAAGATGTAGTCTTCATTTAAGGTCAGCACCTCTTCCATCTGTCAACAGGGTTGAGGAGAGACGGTAAATGGGATGTTAGTGGGGACACACTGTGATCCTACCAGTGAGAAACTGAAACCTGGAAAGGTCAGAGTCAGTTGTCCAACACCAGTATGAGCCAAGTAGAGACTGTGGGTACCAAGTGCTCCCACCAGCCACCTGGCACAGCATCTGCACCCACAACTGCTCCACTGAGATTGACCCTGCTTTACAACCCTGGACCAGAGGATTGCTTAGCATCCCTTCAATTTTTTCTATCACCTTGGTAATGAATTTAAGTCTCCCAGTCTGCCTTTTGGAACATGGCACCTTCCTTTACAGGCGGCAGCGGAGAAATTTCACGGGGGTGGGGGGGCGCTGAGGACTTGCTGCTGCTGCCCCAGCGGCCACTCCAGCGGGCAGCTAGGATGCTTGGTCACTTGGTCAGCCCTGCCTGCTCTGGGGTGGTGTTACATATCTAAAAGAGCTGACAGAAGACCAAAAAGATTTATGAGGTGGGTTAGATTCTGTCTGTCAGGAGCTTCAGAATAAAAAAATCTGAAATAAAAAAGAAAAAAAGAAAGAAAAACTACTGTTTTCTGAAATGATGTCTGGTTTTTTTGTAATAATCTAACATTAGTTATGTACAGCAAAAAGATGGACATGAGGACTTATAGCCTGGCAGAGTGCTCAGTGTAGTCTGCATTGGGATGCAAGAGGTTGGGTTTGAAGCCCTACCATGAGCTCTGAAGGCAGCTGAAATCTCCCTGCCGCCTGTAGCTACACTTCAGCAGTTTCTGATCTTCTGCTGCCCCAGGGATCGTCTATTCACCCCTTCATCTTAGGCTGCTACCTTCTGCAAAGTCCCCTTCCATTCTCAGAATTTTAAGCCCCCTCAGGGTTGCTCTCCACCCTTGAAGATCACAAGTCACCCAATTCAATTTCAATGTAAGTTGATATAACATGTTTTAAACTCAATAATGATGATCACAGAATCATAGGGTCATTCTGGTTGGAAAAGGCCCTTGAGATCATCAAAAGTCCAACCATTAACTCTACTTATTTCACCACTAAACCAGATCTTGCATCTCTTTCTGGGCTTGAGACGTAGTTCATCTATTTAGCTGGTAGTTTTTTCTGGATTGGAGGAACGTAGCTCCCCATCAGTGGTTTTAAGTCTGGTGCACTGTGTCTGCAATCACAATAGTGTAACACAGTAGTTTTTATTCTTCTGGTAAACATTGTCCCAAGTATGGGACAGGATCCCCAGTACTGTGTCTATTCAAAAATACACCAAGTATTCAGATCAATTCTTTTCTTCCCTAAGGGAAAGGCAGAGTCTGAAGTGAGATGTCGGTAAAATTCATACATGGTAACAGTGAAAAAGTACGTAATTTCTGGAACCCCATCCTGGCTATTAGTGCACAGTGCTGCCAAGTTCTATGGCACCAGAAAGAACACCAGTGAGCCTAAAATGTCTGCTTCTGTGTTAAAGTCACACTCTCCCCTCCCTGCACCAGCCATTGGCTGCCAGGTTTAGTATCGATGGCTTTTCTTGATCGATCCATTGTTGTTTTGTGAGTGAGGGGAACGGACCTCTTCCTCACCATACATCTTAATTGCAAATTAAAGCAGAAAGGAGAACACGGTGTAATAAATGCTGTTCACATATCCGTCCGGTGGCCAGCATCTTCTATCACATCCATCATTTTGGTGAGCACATCTCACCACAGCTGAAGGCAAACCATGTTAGCAATCCATCAGAAGCAAACCATGTTAGCAATCCATCAGAGACAACCTTGTTTCTACACTTACCTTATCCATCTTCATGTGAAGATACAAACAGAAGAGTACAGTCCCAATCATCTGTGCTACAATAAATACAGCGAGGAAGCCCATGAACATTTTCATGGTGCTGGGTGAGGTGGTGCCAGTGGGTCGGGGCGTTGCAGGGCTGTAGGGTTCGTTCATTCTCTGTGCACTTTGCTGGAGCTCCTTCAAATGTGCTACTTGCAAGTAGCATGAGAACTGTTGTGTGAGCACCCGCTGCTCAAGGGATACAGGGTGTAGCAACCTACACTTCCTGGAAAAACGTCTTCGTAGTGGGTAGGTTGGTTCACTATCATCTCCCACAACAAAAAAGGTTACCAAGACTTTCTTCTCTGCTGCACTTCCATACTTTTTCCTACCATTCTACCAGAAGCAGATCTGCCCTCGAAACCTTCCAGACTATACCCTGGTGTTTCTTTCCTGAAAGTTTCATGGCAAATTGTCTCCAAAGAAGTGAAGACCATGAATACAGGGACAAAGCTGCTGAACAGCGCTGTAGGCTTTCTAGGGGATACTCCTCGGAAAATAGGTGGTTTCTCAAAAAAAGAAGAAAGGATTTTCCAACTTTTTCTTGTCTTTTCCTTGTCAGAAGGATCATTGAGATGCTTGGCTGAGGCAGGAGGATTGTGCTAGTTTCTGGCCTTGCCATGACCTTCCCATGGATGAAGTCTCTGCTTTGGTAGGCTGGGTGATCCTGGAGGAAGGACCATACCTATGGGCACTGACTCTAATGTGAACACAGCTTTCAAAACAGACAGTGGGACTTTGGGTCTTGGTGTTTGGCTGTCATTTTTGAATGACAAGTTTTAAGCAGCTTGCTTGGTACCATGTCAAGTTGCTCAGTCTGCACCCAAGGGCTCAAGCCATCTTCAGCCCTGCCTCACTTACCCATGTTACCTACGTCTGTATACTCAGGTATGAAAAGGACTGCTGGGGATGTTGGGCACTGCTGCTGCCAGCTGCTGACCTCCCAGCATCACCTCCACGGAACTTAAGGCAATCCCTGTCCCTACCGTGACCCCACACCTCTCAAGCTGGCAGCAGGGAGGCAAGGTCTTCAGGCATCTGACACTTGTGTGGTGATGCACTACCAATAATTTAGGGGCAATGCAGAGGAGTCCTCACTACTTGCAACAGGGGAAAGATGTCATTATCTCCAGGCAGGATAAATCTGGGTTTCATTTGGGGTGCAGAAGAGTTGGGCTGTAGGACTGTACTGAGAGGAGGTCTTTGCTGGTTTGAAGGCAGTTATGTGGCCATCATGTAATGATGTGTTGAAAGTTCTGTGTGGTAAGGGTGATGCTTTTATCAGATGTACATGCAGCAAACATTCAGGATCCTGCCTGAAGCAGCCCGGTGCAGAGCAGCACCAGGAGAGGAGGGTACACAGCGCCTTGCTGGGGCTGCTCAGAGCGTTGCAGGATGGAGTTCAGTATTCACTCATGCTCTGCCTACCCACTCTCTTGCATCCTGTCCCATATGGCTGGGGCACTGGGACCTGCGAATGTAAAAGCTGCTACTGAAGCATAAACATCTTTGCGAACAAACCAGGGTTTGACCTTAGCAGCTCACAGTGTTCCTAAATATAGCACCCACATCGTGTGTGGGATGGCACCGGGGTCTTTAAGGACAATTCAGCAGCTGAGCAGAGGACATCTCTCACCATGCTGAGACTGCCACCCCTCTGTGGAGGGGAGAGCTTTGTGTTGGGGCGGCTGGATCTGGTAACAGCTCCACATTGTCACTGGGGTCCCTTCTCCTGGATGCCTAGATCCTGAGACTGCCCACATGTCCTTGCCATCCAGATCTGCCCTGGCCTGCACCAGGACTTTTCATCTCCCATAGGAGCATCTGCCTGGCAGCAGAAAGGTGAGACAAATGGTCTTGAGGGTGCACTGTGCTGGTTCATAAAAGGGGATCTCCTTGGCATCACTAGGCTTTGGACCTGGTTCCTTGGGCTTTCAGCCCTGCTGTACATGCACAGCCTGGGGGCACTGCCAAGCCATTGCTTTTATTCCTTTTATTTTAAAATTGGCATTATCTTTGGAAAGGCCATCTCTGGACTCCTCACAGGGGTCTGATCTGACATTGTGCTCCTACACGTGGTCCCTGTTGAAAGGCCATTTCATGGTCTATGTTGCCAAGGACACCTCAGACAGCTAATAGCCTCGAGGACATGGTGGGGAGCAGCACCTGTTCTTGCAGGTCCTGGCCCTGTGCTTCAGTCCCATGGCACTCACTGGCCTTTCCCGGGACTCTTCAGAGTTTCCTCTGAATTCAATGCTCATGTTTGGGTAAAGACTCTACATGAGAAACAAAATGACATGGGAAGTCATCATTTAATTCTTTCCCCGAATCCTGGGTGTCGAGATGGAGAGGCAGCCAATAATGTGTGAAACCACAGTGATGAGTGTTGCAGAGAGCAGTGAGCTAGGTTTCACATGGCTATTCCTGAGCCCTGGCTGTTGACAGCAGAAAAAACCTTATCAGACCAGTTCCAGCCAGCCACCCATCACTGCTTCACTGAAATGAGAAGAACCTGTAGGTAACGCTGGAAACTCTGAATGCATCACTAGTCCCCGTTCCAGACACTTTGCTGACGAGGCTGAAGCCTTGGAGGGGCTTACAGGTTTGGTGAAGAGGATAGGGGAAGGCTGCAGTTTCGGGTACCCAGCATTACTAAGGGTTTGGCCAGCTTGTGCTACAGACCAGGAAGATGAGAATCGTTAGTCACCAGCACCCTGACAGGAGAAACTGGGTGGAAAATATTACATCAGGGATGCTGGCAGAGGTTTGTCAGCAGAGAGAGGATGCTGGCAGCTCTTTTTCAGGAAACCATTGCCTCACAATGGCAGGTGAGCCCCTCTTCATCCAGGTTGGTGGGCAGGAAGCCCTCAGGAGCCACTCCACACCACCAGGTTCTGTAGCTTCTCTGTCTCAAGCTAGGACATGATGCCAGCAGCACCAGATCAGCCAGGGGCTGCTGTTTGAAGGTTGGGGAAGGCAGAGCCCTGCTGGGCCATCCATCCCTGTTGCTGTTTTAAATCAATGTAGGAGGACAGTAAGATGGTTTTGGCCCCTGGGGACATGTTCTGTTGCCACCTCACTGCTTTAAATGGACAGTAAGGTTGGAAAAGGCTCAAAAACCTCAAAATCCATGTTATCCCATGCCAGGGCCAGACAGCATCATCCTTGCATGTACTTGACTGATAGAAACATGGGGAAGTGTAGCAGGACACATCCTTGAGGAAAGAGGATCATGATGCAGAGGAATGGTGGGCAATGGACAGAGAATCCAAAAGCAGAAGGGTCTATCTGCATGTGATAACCTCAAGGAACATGAAGTTACGTCTTCACCTGTTGATGACTACCAGTGAGTAACAAACAGGGTTTTCTTTCACTGCCCATACCCATCCACTTGTGCACCCAAGCTGGCACAGCTCCTCCAGTCATACAAGCCCCAGGTGAGACAGTGGGAAAATGTGATCCATCATCCGCATTCCTGGTGACCTAGTTGTGGTGTTTCCACTGATCAGCAAATTGTCTCCACTCGTACTCAGTGTTCAGAGCTTTGTGTACCGACAAAATATCCGGTTGCCTGCCCCAGTGCTCTGGGAGTGTTTCTGAAGGTACCAAGGTGAAAGCTCATGAGAAGAAAGTGATGATTTTAGTTTTTTAGGTGCCTGCTGCGGTTTCATGACTAACTCTTGAAAATGTGCTGCTTCCCCATATGCTCCTTACAATTAACAAATCAGGGTGCTGTGCAGCACTAAGAACAATACATGCAAAAAAGATTTCTTCTGAGTCACAAAAGGAGTTTGTCTGTGATGCCATGGGAGGACTCAGAAGGGCACCTATGAGAGAAACTGAAGTGCTTTCAGCATGAGGCCAAGGACAGAAGGGAAATTTGAGATTTTCTACCATTGCTTTGTCACTTTATATTTCTCCCTCTCCTGCATCCCCTCTGAGCATTTACAACTCCAAGACAATCTCATCACCAGAGAGGAAGAGGGAACAGACACAGACAGAACGCAACAGAAAACATCATCAGCATCCGGAGAAGGAAAGGTTGCATTGCAGTTTCCGTTCATTTTTTTACCTTGGTGCGAATGAAAGAACGCTTTTGGAGTCCAGAGCAGCCTCAGCGGTAGACAAAGATGTTCGTACTTGTGATGGTCATGTCTCTCTGCAGAAGAAAAAAGTAGATGATGGTAGTTGTAGCCACTGTGGTCTTAATGACAGGCTGCAACTCTATCAGCTATGGAGACACCCATGTAGAGGTCAGCAAAAGTTCTAAGCTCCATGAGATGTGAACATGAGCTGCACCATGCTCCAACTGCCCAGCAGGTAGGTCAGAGCATAGTGTAGGATGCCTTCTCCACTGCATTTTACTCAGAGATGTGAAGGGACATCTGCCCCTTCTCTGCCACCCCCCAGAGTAGCAAACAGCAATGGGAAAGAGCTGCAGGGATTGGCACTAGGGTGCTGCTGTCCCTCCGAGCTCTGCTGTGCCCACTTCCCTCAGCCCCTCCTCACTCCTCTGCTTTGTTGTACCACCCACGGGTGAACCCAGAGCCAGCCTTTCCCAGGAGAATCAAAGTGGATGTAGAGCAGGGGAAAGAAGAGAAACAAGCCTCGGTAACCCTACAGAGGATGGAGGTGCTGAAGGTCATGTGGGTCCTTGTGCCATAGCTGGGCTGTACATCAGGACAGTGGTGCCAACCTTGCTCTGCTGAACCACAGAGAGCACCCGGCCTCTGTACTGCTGATGCTGAGAAACCACAAATCACACTAGAAACTTCTTACTGTGATGACTACACCTACTACTCTCAGCTTACTAAAAATAGAGGCTGGCAGGGCAGCCCCAAAGCCCCAGCCCTGCCAAACACCCCCTTACTGCAGCACAGGGGAGTGGGAACATCCTCCCACCCTCAGCCAAGCACTCAAGGCAGCTCTCCCGGGGAACATGGTGACCATCAAAGGCACAATGAAACGCCCCAGTGAGGCTCAGCTATTTCATGTTCTGAAAAGACAGGGTAGAAGTGTGGAAAAGCAAAACCCACGGGGGGCTGTGGGGCTGCCCACGACAGTGACTGCTGCCCACAGCATGGAATGATGTGGTGGGTGGGGAGGGTCCCATCATCACCTTTGCATCTCTCCTTTGCATCCCTCCTAACCCATCAGGGCAGGATCATCTCCTGCATTGTGTGGGACTCTCAAACGAAACAAAAGCCTTGTGAAAAGATGGGGGATGCTGCCAGTGCTTCCCACTCTGTGGGGCTGAGCTCCTGGCAACAACTGCTGCAGTCAGCTTTGAGAACTTGGTGGGCTCCCTGGAGGGAAAACTCAGCCCTGCCCTGGCAGAGCCACTCAGCACTCTGCTCCCACTGCCCCACAGGTAGGACACAGTCCCATGGTCCATATGTCAGGATTTCGTAGTGCCCTGATGAGGGTTTCACAGCTTTTGGACAAAGTTCAGGAGGTGATGTCATGCGCACTGTGTTAAGGCAGATGAGACCCCAAGGATTTCAGGTGCATTCTGTCATGAAGAGTGCGTGAGACACAGTGGTCATGCACAGCCTTTCCCTCTATAGCTGGAGGTTTGCAGTGAGACCCTGCATTGGCTGAGCCTTGGGCTTGGTTATCCCACCAGGGCTGCATGGCACCAACTTGTCTTGCAGCAAATCATTTAGAGCATAATCAGAAATCAACTAGAGATGGGCAATCTCCCAGGGTTGATTTGGCAGCCACTAATTTAATCTCCTGCTTTTCTGTGCTGCATTAAACCTGCCAAGGCAATATTAATGCAAATTACTCGCCTCTTTCAAAATTTATGAGCATCGACCCTGCATAAGACTCTCATCATAAGCCTTTCTTCACCATTGAAAGAGTGATCAGATTTTGGAATGGGCTGCCCATGGAGGTGGTTGGGTCTCTGGAGGTGTTCAAGGTTAGGCTGGATCAAGTGCTGAGTGGCATGATCTAGATGTCAGATGCTTAGGTTTACTTGGTTGGTTTTAGGTTGGACTGGATGATCTTTCAGGTGTTTTCCAGCCTCATCATTACTGTGATACTGTAATCACCCTGTGGCTCTTCACTGTGTCCCTTTCCATCATTTCTCCCCTCACTCTCTGTTGGTCTTTGAATCCTCTGGAATCACTGGGATCCCCCTGGAGTCATGCACAACCCCAGGGTGAGCAAGAGAGAATAGCCCTGTCGGTGATGACAGAACAACCAGCAAGGATGAGCAGCCAAAGGGGTGAGGGGCAGACAAGGAGCACTTGGTGTGACCTGAGGGCTTCGGGGACAAAAATCCTTAGCCCCTGCCTGAGACTAGCAAGTCCTATGTGGAAGGCAGCCCCTGGAGGAATGAGGGACATGCGCTCGGGGTCGAAATCCACATGCAGCCACACTCTCTAGTAACACTCCATCTGAGAGCCCAACCAAGGTATGCACAGAGAGTCAGGGGCACAAAAATACAAACCTGAATGTCTCACAAATAAAAAAGCAGAGCAGCATCTCCTCCAGTGCCATGCCTTGGGACTATAATGGTAACCTGCAGCCCCTTGGTCACAGTGCTCTGAGCCAGATGCAATGGGGATGTGAGGAGACCCCTTTTTGTGCAGTACAAGCCCTGCTGTTGCTGCAGCATGACAGTGTGAGTGCACAACCTGAGCAGCTGGCTTGCAGCAGCCCCAGCTTCAGTTTGCTTCTAGGCCTGGCTGCAATGGCCTAAAGTGTTTTGGAGCATCATCTTGATAGCAAATCCATTATAAAATCCCTGTAAACCCCTAAGAGACATGGCAGAGAGCAGATGTTAAAACAACTCTGCCATCTACTGACTTCTGTGTTTCCCCTCCCTGCCCTATCCGTCCCTGCCACACAGACACCTGGTGAGTTGCTGCTAAAAATGAAGAAGCTTCATGCTGGAACATGGTGGCACAGGGGATGCCAGAGGAGCCAAGCACAGGCAGCCTCTCTGCCCTCCACCGTGGGCACGGCTTCAGCTGGTCCTCAGGACGCAGAGTGAAGGGTTTTGTGGGGAGAAGAGGAAACTAAAGGTGCAAAAGTTTGCTGCGGACATCATAGTGCTTGGACCAGGGACACAACATGCTTAAGGAAGAGAGCAAGTCCAACACTCACAAAGTATTGATGTTTCTGGAATTTGTCCGTCTGAATGGATCCCAGTACCTTTGCATGGCCAAGGAAGCAGTGCTCCATGGCTGGCATGTGTCTCCTTGAGCTCCAGCCACCTCTGCTTTCCCCACAGTCCTTGGGAGCAGGGCTGTCACGGAGCTCAGGTCTGGCTCAGTATGTGCCCCGCTGAAGCACTGGCAGCCATGGTGAGGAAGAGCCAGTGACAGCCCTGAGCCAGTCTGATGGCATGAGCAGGGGCTGTGCAAAGCCCATGTACCAAGAGCAGCCTGAGCTCTGACTCCATCTGGCTGGTTTTGTGGATTGGCAGGGAAGCATGGACAACCTCCAGAAGGAGTGTATGACATATTCATTGCAGGAACAGCTGCTCGTGCACAGAAACCTGAGCAATGAGATAAGCTCAGCACCTCCTTGTTAGCAAAATTAAAAGAAAACAACACATGCAGAAGTGGAAATGGAAAAACATCCCTACAGATGATCCCATTTGCTATGGAAACCATCTTGCCAGAGTGGGAAGGTACCTCCTGGACTAAGTCCTGGCCAGTGGGGCTGTTCCCTCTTTCTAGTCCTGCAAAGCAAAGGAGCTTTGGCAGTAGGGATCAGGGGAGACACCTGGCCATAAGGACAAGGATGTGTCCAGCTTACCAGCCCCAGCTCATGGCTTGCCAAATTGGTGCTGAAGCAGTGCAGAGGCAGCTCTGTGCAATAAGTGGGAGTGTAAAAACACCAGCAATTCATTTTCTCTTTTGCTTTCCCCAGCAGCGGAGTCCCAGCACAGTGTGTGTGCAGGGCTTCAGCAGTCAGAGGTGGCTGGTGGACCAGTAACCACTCTGCTAGGAGCATCATGGCCTTAGCCCCAGACTCCTGCCTCCACATGAGTGGTCCCAGTGTCTGGGGAGGCTTCTGCAAAGGAAAATTATGTCAGTGCCATGAAAAATGCCAAGCTTGCATCTCAGAGGCCAGGGACTGCCCCTCCCTGCAGTGCTCTGGCAATGCATTAGATTGAGGATGTAGACTTCCCCTGGCAGTGCTGTAGGGCAGTGGTGCTACCAGAAGCACCAACATGAGGGTCTTTATGGTGTTTCTAAACAGTAAGTTAAAATATGGTTGCTAGGTAGATGAGTGTTACTTGGGGCGGGAAAAAAAGTACTTGTGGGGGAGTCTTCTTTTTTGACAGAGGCACCAGCAGCAAAGGGCTATGCTGCAGCTCAAGCTTCTCCTGATCACTGGCCCGACATTTCTGTTACAAGACAAACTTGTCACCAGGAAGACCTGCATATTTTGGTCACTACCTAGAGAGACGCAGGTCTCCAAAGAGCCTGCTGTGGTGTCTGGGATAAGCATCCTTCCTGCAAAGAATGCTGAATGCTGCACATTCAAAAGTGAGTAATGGAGTCAATAGACCCATGCGTAGCACCAGGTGGTGGTATGGTATTAGGTGTACTATTAGGTACATTAGGTGTACCTATGGTATTAGGTGTACAAGGTCTTTCAGCCTGGAGGAGAGGCATTTCCAAGAAGTAGCTCCAGTCCCAATGTGGGGGACATCTCCTGTCCTTCCAGGAATGTGACAGCAGAAGATGCTGCAGCCCCAGCCTCTGCATCCCACTGGTATTGAGGCAAGCACACTGCAGTTTCTAGATTCAAGAGAGTTACCAGCAGGCATATGGTGCTTCTTTGAGCTAGCAGCTTGCAGTCTGTTTGCAGAAGGCTGAGATGCCTCAGCTCATCTCACATTTACCACAGACATGCACCCAGATGGCTCCGGCAAAATGGCTGCTGTGCTGGGAGCCAACACCTTACTCTGGCCCTTCTCATGTAGCTGCTTTATAATGCAGGATCTCTGCTGCAGCTCCTGTTCCACCCTGCTTGGGCTGTGATGGGCTCATGATTCAAAATCCCCTGGGGAAGTGCCCTGTGTCAGCTGTCTTCAACCTTCCCAGAGGTTTCCCATAAGGTGCTCTGGTAGAACTACCGAAAACGTGGTTTGTTCTAGCACCCTGTTTTAGGAGAAAATCGGGTTAAAAATATAAAATTCAGATTATTAATCCGCAAGGAGGTACCTGGTATCAGTTCACACCAGAGTACCAAAACTTCAACTGAGAAAGACTCTTCCAAATGTATCTGAAGCGCAATACATTTGTCACAGAGCTACATACTTCTTGGGTGGGTGCTAGCTATGGGCCCAGGTCACAAATCTTCTCCCTGTCTTGTTTAGAGTAACTGGGTAGGCATCTGACAGTCAGCCAAGGTCAACCCACCACATGGTCCCAGCTCTCCCATAGCCCCATTCATTTCCCTTTCTATAGGGCAGCTCCTGAGAAGCATCACTGCCATTCCTGGCTTCCCAAAGAGTGAATTCACCCCAACTCTCCAAGAACTGAGTGGAATCCCTACAGCGTATGCCACCACATACACTCTGGCTCCCCAGCTCATGAAGCTCTGTGGCAGTGCCACAGGATGCAGAGCCATCTGTGACAGAGCCATTCTAAGTGACAGCCTGGCTTTGGTACAGGAGAGTGAATTGCTCCAGAATTGCCCCTGACTCCCTCCTGCAGTGTGTCAAATAATATTAGAGCATGTAGCCTCTCAGGGAGGTGATCAGGACCTTTGAAAGCAGGACTCAAGGTTTTTTTCTTTACTTTTGCAAGATAAGAACGTCAGTGAACTGAAAGTAGGTTCACACCACATTGCCCACCCATGCAAAACTACAGCAAACCACAAAACCAGGCAATTGTACAATCTTCTAACATTTTACAGTTTCATTTTCCGAGCATCGGCTGCTGCTGAAAATAGCCTCAGAGGAGTTTAGTGGTAGAGATGACCTCTTCGTTTCCCACTGCTAGCAAAACCACTGAGCTTGTCTTAAAGCTAGAAGCACAGGATTCTTGTCTCTTAGACAAGCATCTCTTTGAACTCTGTCCTTTTAGCTCATATAACGCTCTATCTGCCTTTTCACCCTGCCTGGATGGTCTACAACAAGACTCACAACAGGATATGTCTTGTTGCCCTTCCCCCTCATCCTCACCCATAAGCACTAGGCCTTATCATCACAGTCTGTACGATCAAAACAATTACTAACAAGCAGACCCACCCCACTACCTCTCCTTTCTTGCTTATTCCTTCTGGAGAACTTAGAGCCATCCATTGGAGCACTCACCTTGCTCAGTGCCCCACTCAAATTGACCTTGAATGTTTCCAGGGATGGGGCATCCACCACCTCCCTGTCAACGTGTTTTCTCAGGTATAATACAGTGCACATGTATCTGCAAACAAAAAACTGCATCTTCACAACCTTGCAGGTGCATTTGGCAAAAGAGCAAAAATAAGAGCGGCTTTGAGATTGTGCTCTATAAATACACAGTTCCACAGATTTCCCCAGCCAACTCCTCTTGGGAAATCTCACCCACATACTATGCCAGCACTGATCTGCATTCTCTCTTATTGATTGCTTAGAGTAAAAAATACAATAGAGAGGGCAATTAAGGATTCCTGCTAATAAAAGAGGTAAAATGCAACCTACAAACACACTTTATATGAAATCACTTTGAGGAATTCTAAGACGAAAATTTAATCTGGGAAACTTGAATTAATTAGCACTCTGCCTAACTCAAACCAAGCCAAGATTTCACTGACACTACTCCAGAGTTATGCAAAAGTTGAGCAGGGTAGAAGGAAATAAAAAACCCAAACTCTTCTAGCATTTTGTCAAAATTCTTGTGCCCACAAGCAGGATAACTACAGAAGAAAGCAGAACAGCCCCTCTTGCCGACAGGGAGCTTGCAGAGAGCTATTGCCAGACACATGAATGAAAATTGAGACTGGTCTTGTTTCTGGAGAAGAATACATAAAAATACATCTTTCTCATCCAAAGTTGCCATCCAGGAACGGGAGGCTCCTTGTATTTGTGTCACCAATTCAGCCATATTAAGTACGGCAGCAGCTAGAGGAGCAGAGGCAGCATTTAATTATCTGTAATCAATAGCAAATCACCATTGTGTGTTAGGTCTTTTAACTGGCCAGACTGGTGAATTGTGTGGGGAATGTATCTAAGTGGTGATTCCTGGGTCAGACAAGGGTTCTCCTCTTTCCTGCATGTTTATTCCACTGGCTGGAGAACTTGTCTGTGTAGGCCAATAGGCTGCCAATATTCTGAGTAATAATTGCTCAGTGTAGTGGTTAGAAACACGCCAAGAAACAAATAATCTCCTGCTTCTTCCTCACTTAGTAAAATTCCCACACCACAAGCATTCAGTTTCAAACTCCTCTGGATGCCTGGCATACTTCTGCAACCTTGCTATTTCAGCTGGAGACCACAGAACAGAACATGCTGTGACATGAACATCACCATCACTCTCACCCAAAGTCTCAGCTTTAATTATTTGCCATATAGGTATAGGTTCTGTCTCAAGATCAGCCTTCCTCCCTCAGATGAGCACTGTCATTACTATGCCTGATGCCTCCATTCCATGAATCAGGAGCCACACGGCATATAAATGTGTGGATTTGTTTAGCTGAGACAGAGGGTGGTACCTGATCTCAAAAAAAGAAGTGGCTTCTTCTGTAGTTGTTTCTCTTGCTTCTCAGCTAAAGCCAAAACCATTTTAAGTTCCCAAGTTTTTATTGTTAGGTTTTGGCCATGCATTTTAAGCCCTTTTCTTTTTGTGAGCTCTTTTATTTTCATAGTCAGCTCCTGATTTTTCTTTGTAAACTTCTGACTGTCTGTTATCAACTTTTGGTTTTCTGTCATGAACCTCTCATCCTCTGTCTCCAGATTTTTTTTTTCTATGGTTAAATTTTAGTGTTCCAGGACCGGCTTTCGGCTTCCTGTTGTTAAGGTTTGGTTTTCTTGAGGGTATCTATTCATGTTTCTAATTTATCTCAGCTTTCCTTTTCAAAAGCCAATGATGCCTTTAATGCTTCATTTTAGGAGTTGAAAGCAGAATACATTTTGCAATCCCATCTGGGGAAGAACATTCTTCAAATTCCTTTTGCAAGCAGGAGAAGCAAGCCCCCAGTGCTGCACGAGTTGCCTTCCCTTCCTTAAGTTTTGCTCCCTTTTACATGGTTCTTCTTCCTGTAGCACCTCCTCTTTCAAAAATTTCTGTTCCCAATCCAGACGGTGCACAGTTGTGGATTTGCTGCAGTTTGTCTGTGGCAGCCCTGTCTAGGACTCTGATTTTTCTGTTGCGTTAAAGGTGTCTGCCTGAGCCCCAAGAGCTTGCATTGACAGTTTTTGCAATAAATATAATAAAAGGTCTGCTAAAGCAACAAATATAAAAGGTTTGGAATTGCCATCGATAGGCGATCAGCCTACATATTAGCTATATATCACTAATCACTGCTATAGAAGCCTTGTAATAAATATAAATGTAATGCTAGCAGAAAGAAAACTGTTCCGAGTATTTTCACCATATACTGAGAGTTCATTCTTACCAAGAAGTCATCCCTGGCTCAGGTGGAGGAAGAGCAGTACAGCCTTTCAGCCACCCCTACCAGCTAGGCTTTGTTCCTCCTGGCTTTTTATACTATAAATCTGTCTTTGCCTCTTAGATGACTTTCAGCATGATTCGAGTGGTGAGCTGAGTAGCACAGCCATATATGTTTAGCATGTACTTCTTTTGACTTATTAGCATATGGTGTGAAATGTAATTAATTTGCAGTTAATTAGGTAAAGGGTTTTGCTTGGTCACTGGGATCCTCAACATTTGCTTGCTTCTTCTCTTAAACAAAACAAAACCATATGACCTTCACCAGTCTCCCCTTTTCCAGCCATATTTCATGGCAAGGGATCTCCATTCCTGGAGATATTACAGGAATCCTGCACTCAGCTTTTTTTTCCAAAACTCTCAGAGTAGCTGTGGGAGTCAGGGCCTCTGGAAGAAGACCCTCCCTGCATGTGTTCTGTTGCTGGTCCTTTTGAGGACTATGTCCCACGTTAAGCATCCCACCTGGCGCACACCTGAGGTTCACTTTATCCCTTCTCCGCTGTGCTCTGCAAGCAGCTTTTCCAAATATCTTCTTGTTTTGTCAGGCAAAAAGGTAGCCTTCATATTCCTTGCCTCAATCCATTTCTTATTCCTGTGTCTTTTGCTGTCTGCACAGGCATTCAAACGTAATGTTGAAAGCCTGCAGCAGAGCAGGACAAATGCTGCTGTTTGGATCAATGAGCATCTACTGTGGATCTACACAGCAAAGGAGCCTTATCCTGATGAAGCCTCCTCATACTACTAGTATCTTCAAGGTATTTGTCATGCAGGAGCTGCAGTTGATCTCTTTCACAAGATTAAGCCACCCACAAACCAAGGACAAACCTCACTACATGTATGCAAACACACTGCATCTCCTCAGGTGTGCAATGCTCCACTAATAACAGTGCTACCATGTGCAAAAGCAGCCAGAGATAACCCTAGCTGTTTGGACTCCTCCAACTCTCCTTCCATCACAGTGGTAGAAGAAACACAAGGCAGGAGATCAGAAGAAATATCCTGCAAAAAAGATGCAGCATCTGTATGATCTAACAACACAGGCAACTAAACACATGTGTGAGAACCTGCCACAGCCAAAATACAAGGCTCTTGAGCAAGTGTCCCTCCTGACTGAGCCATACTGGCCCTGCTGGATTTCCCAGCTTAGGAAGAAATGGAATTCACACCTCAGGAAGAGATGCTCATTCTCTGATCCTGCCACCCACATGCCAGCAATGGTTAAGTCCAACACGAGCCCTGACACTACTGAGTGTCACCGCGCAATGAGTCACTGCAGACAGCAAAATCACCAATATGATGCTTTTTTCTTCAAAGAGATAAGCTAGAATTATTTTTTAGAAGATATTTAGAGACATTCTAGCTCTAAACCAGGCTCTGAAAAGAGACAAAGAAGAATGGACAGTAACTATCAGTAGAGTTAATGCGAGCACTGAGCATTCAGGAAATGCTCTCAAAAAGCAACAATATCGTCTTTCATGCCACAAAGTCATCAGACTTGCAGTATTTTTACTATGTGCCAGATGACTGAAATAGCGTTACTTGAGTTTAGAGCCACCAAAGAAGTAGATTGAAAGGACTGAAGCCATTGCTTTGGCTGGGGTTTCAGAAGGGCTCTAGAGAAGTACAGAAACAAACCAAACCCAAATACAGTCACAGAATAATCATGGTTAAAAGGCACTTACTAGATCACCAAGTCCAACCATACCCATACCAACAAAACCCCTAAATACCTGATCAATGGAAAACCACAAAATGCCTGCCACTATAGCATGTTACGAAGCTTCTTAAACACCTTCAGGGATGGTGACTCAACCAACTACCTGTGCAGGCTGTTCCAGTGTCTCATCACTCCTTCTGTAAAGAAATTCTTCCTAATATCTAATCTAAACCTCCTCTCTCTGCCCCAACTTCAGACCATTTCACTTGGCACTGTCATTAGTTTCCAGCCTTACAAGAAGGGCTCTTAGTTTCACACTGAATCACATTTGGTCAGTGAGAACCCAAATGCTGACAATTGGTAAGTTGCATGACTTACCCAAAACTGCTTCTGATAAAAGTCACTGTCAGCTGCGAGACAGTCTCAAGAACCCAAACAAAGAGCCAACAGAGCAGCTTTAAAAGTCCTGCAAATGCATACAACAATCTGACTCATTTAATTGCTTAAATCAAGCCAAAATCCTATTTAATAACAGCCTTACATTCAAAGAATCTGCCACAAATAACACATCAACAGAAACACGTTCACCACAACGCAGATAAGCTGGTTCTGTGGCAGATGCTCGTTTACATATGTATTGAATTAATTACAGATTTCTCTCCCTCCTTTCAAGATTGCTAAAAAAACAGCCAGAACACAATTCCAGAACTGCTCAGCATGAGCCAGACTGACAAGATGCACTAATTTCTGCCTTTGGTCGTGCCTGCAGAGATGGGCAACATTTCTGCTCATATTGATATAAACAAAGTCAGAGGCACAGGCAGAGCTGCTGAAGCTTAAGCTCCTGACAAGTTGCTGCACACAGGGAAGCTCGTGTCGCTCTTCATAAGTATAAAAGTTGGAATTGGGCCAGAAGATCCTTGGATTTTCAGTCTGTTTTAAAGCAAACTTCTGTGCTGCTGCAGCTGTGTAACGTGAGAGACAACGAGGATGCATGGGCACAGGGGGATAAACCCGGCTCCTGCACTTCCCAGTTGGAAAAGCCACAGACCCAGGCAAGGAGCAGTATTTCCCCGAAAGCCCTTCCCAAGAGTTTCTGCATGGAGACAGGCAGCAAATCTCATTAGTCACTGTTAGGTGCTGGTTTTGTGCCCTCCAGCATGCCAGTGTGGGAAATCTGCCCAGAATAAGACCAGCCTAGCAGCCTTGTGGCAGCCCAGGCAGCACTGTGCCTTGTGGGATAATGCCAGAGATGCTTCCCAAACTGCTATTTCTCACCAGTGTTTCCAGGCTGCTTTCCTGTGTATGCAAGGAAAAATAAAATGACTTTTATAATCTGCTGCTTTGGGGGACATCTATGGGTTTCTAGGCAGAGAGGGGGTCACCACTTGCAACAGTGCAGGGATGATGATGTGTGGTGTGTTCCTCCTGCCTGTGTCTACAAGCTTCAGTGTGTCTTTCCGTCCTGCTTTACCCTGTTGTCACACTGTCCCACATGTGTTCGTGCAAAACAAACAGTCTGCAACATGGATTGAAAAGCAGATCTCAAAGCCTTCTTGATAGGCCCACCTCTTTCTCCTGAGGAAGACTGCTCTGGCAGTCATTAGTCATGAAGTCAGTTCTGGCTTGGGGGAGCAGCAGAGCCCTGACAACAATATTGAGCTCTGCTCAATATTTCACCTTATAGAGGATGCACGTGGATTTGATTCCTCAAGTCCATCTAATAAAACAATCTTCCTTTTTATTTTTTGCAAGAAATACTGCACACAGTTCAACTGTGCTCCTGGGCTTACAAACCCAGAAAAGCAGCCTAGGACAGCAGTCATTTCACACTCCGCAAATGTAGATATTGATGATAGGGTGTATAGATCCTGCATGGAACGGAGTGGAAACATCCTCTGCCCCAGTCCTCTTACTCCAAATGAATCACTCACCTACATGACCTCAGGCACTCTATACCCACAGTGTGGTACAGTCCTTGATGCTGTTGTTCTAGCAAAGTACCTTTATGATCTGGAAGGAAAATAATGCTGGACTGCTCTTTACACACTTACAATCAGCAACCACACAACTTTAGGCAGAGGAGAAAGAGTTACCTGATGCTCAGCTCTTCTTAAAACAGGCCACGTACCCAGAACTGACAATGTGCGGTAGGTGGGACAATGAGATAGTATTGTGTGCCTCAAATGTCTTACTTACACAACAACCTGACTAAAGCCAAGAAAATGTCTTTAAATTCTACTTATTCTACCTTAAAAAACCATCACCTTTATACATAAAAAGTCTAGCTGGAGGACTTCTCTAATTGCCCATCATTTTTAATTAGCCCTCATGCTTTTTTCCGGAGTGATTTGAGTACAGTACCCAGACTGCACACCGCGTTCCTTATGCTGGTGAACTGCATATGGTGACTGCTGTTAATTATCATTTATCTGGCACACACTCAAGACTTGATAACATTAGGATAGTTCCCAAGAAGTTCCTTCCTGCCCTCCAGAGTACCTGGCTTTTATGCATTAGTCCGCACTGCTCTATAACCTCCACAAATCTACAGAGGTCCTGGCTTCCAGAGCCACAACCAAACCTACTCTGATGTGGGGCTCAAGTTTCAAGGCTTTCCTGAGAACTAATCTTTAAAAACCAAGGAGAGCTTGATCTTCAGGCATTTGACATCCTGGTGTCTAAGATGGAGAGACATGGACTTGATGGATGGACCACTTGGTGGATACAGGAATTGGCTAGAAGGTCACTCTCAAAGACTTCCAATCAAGTTGCAGTCCAGGTGGAGACCAGTGATAAGCAGAATTCCCCAGGGGTTTGTTCTGGGACCAGTGCTGTTTCATATCTTTGTCAGTGGCATGGCTGGCAGGCTTGAGAAGTGGAACAGCACAAACTGTATGAAGTTCAACAAGTCCAAGTGCAAAGTCCTGCAGCTAGGTCAGGTCAGTCCCTGATACAATTACAGGCTGGGTGCAGCGGGTTTGAGAGCAGTCTTGAAGAGAAAGACAGGAGGTTCTAACCACATCAGTGATATTTGCAAGACTTTTGTCATCTCTGAGCCCATGAACGCAGTGTAACAGATGAAGCCCATCCGTGCGGGGGTGCTTCTCTGCTGCCGGTGGAGTCACTCATAGCCATCCAAGCACAGGGAGACAGTGTGTGAGAAGCAGCCAGTACAGGATTATTTTTGTCTGTGCTCAGTTACTAGAGATGCCCTTTGGGGTTTTGGTACATTCAGTTTTCTTCCAGCCGCTCAATTTGTTTTTCCATTTGGCAAAAGGATTTACCTAAAGTGACTCTTGGTAAATCATAACAGTTGGGAAAGACCTACAACATCATCAACCCAACCCCACTATACCCACTAAACCTTGTTCCCCAGTGCCACATCTATGTGTTTTTTGAACACCTTCAGGGACAGCAACTCCACTCCTTCCCTGGGCAGCCTGTCAGTGGAGAACACCTGACCACTCTGTCAGTGGAGAAAATTTTCCTGATGTCCAACCTAAACCTCCCCTGGCTCAGCTTGAGGCCATTTCCTCTTGTTCTATTGCTAGTGACTTGGGAGAAGAGACAAATGCCCACCTCTCAACAGCCTCCTTTCAGGTAGCTGTAAAGAGGTCTCCCCTCCACCTTCTGTTCTCCAGTCTAAATAAGGTCGGTTCCCTTAGCCTCTTAAGACCTGCTCTCCAGGCCCTTCAATAGCTTAGTTGCTCTTCTTTGGACCCACTGCAGCATCTCAATATCCTCCTTGTATTGAAGTGTCCAGAACTGAAGCCAGTACTCTAGATGAGTCCTTAGCAGAGCCAAGTACAGAGGTATGATCATGTCTCTACTGCTAGCCACACTGCTGCTGATGCAGGCCAGGATGTTAGTGGCCTTTTTGGGCCACTGCTGGCTCATGTTCAGTCACCATCAAACAGCACCACCAGGTCCTTTTCCACCGAGTTCTCCAGTCATTTTTCCCAAATGTGCATTTCCAGGAGCTGATGCAAGCAGTTGTAATGCTGCACATAGGAACTGCTTATTTGAGTTGTGGGGAACTGCAGGTACTTTATCCCTACCTCAGGTGCAAAGGTAGGAAACAGGAGATGAAACACTGCCTGATAATGTCTTTAGACAGCCCTGTGCTGTACCCAGCATTCACCATGTGTAGAATGACAGTTTTTGTTGAACATAATTAATAATTTGTGTGAAAACACAAACTGCCCTGCTGAGTCTCTAGCCTCAGTCTGCAAAACCCAGGCCGGGGAGGTAGATACAGGCAGGGATATGGAAACTAGGATTTAGGTCAGGGTAGCCACCAGCTTTCTGAGGTGAAAGGTTTTTGTGAAGCCAGCCTTGCCTGCAGGAAGTACTGCACTCAGTTGAACCACGAAGCTCACAGCTCGCAAGCTAGTAGGGCTCACAGTGATGCAGAGAGGATCTGGACTATACTTTGAGGAACACCACATTTGATCTGGCTTACAGCCATTTTGGGTCAGGCCAGGTCCATTTGCAGGTACCCAAAGGCATCCTCTGAGCTGGCCTAGAGAGCTCTGTGGCTCCATACTACAGCCCAGCTGCTGCCTTCCTACCCTTCAGGCACCTCTGCACCTCCTCAGCAAAGAAACTGTGATGTGTGTGATGCAACCACAGGTGAGCTCTTTGCACAGCAATATTGGCAGTGCGGTAATGCACAGCCCTCTGATATTGCATGTGATACTGAAACCCAGGCACCAAAATCAGCCATCTACACCAGTTTTCTGCTGAAATCCTCCTAGAACAACGATCTATGGTAACTCAGAGGGCAGAGCCAAGGTCTCAGTGAATCTTAGCTAAGTGGACTAGAGCCCTAAACCTAAAACAGAAACTCAGACTGGTTTGAGTTGGAAGAGACCTGAGAGATCATCCAGACCCAACCCTCTGCCATGGGCAAGGACACCTCTCACCAGACCAGGTTGCCCAGAGCCCCATGCAACCTAGATTTGAACACTTCCAGGGATGGAGCAGCCACAACCTCAGTGAGTAAGTGTTTCCAGTGACTCAGCATCCTGACAGAAAGGAATTTCTTCCCCTCTTTTGCTTGAGCCCACCTACCTTGTGCTCTTGCTAGACTCCCCTGGAAATTGTTCCTCTCCAGCTTTCCTGCAGCACCTTCAGGTACTGGAAGCTGCTCTAAGGTCCCCCAGAGCCTTATCTCCTCTAGGCTGTACAGCCCAAACTCCTTCAGCCTACCCTCACAGCAAAGGTTCTCAAGCCCTCCGACTGTCCTTGTGGCCTCCTTTGGACTGACTCCACCATCTTCTTCTTGTATTAGGGATTTCAGAACTGTACGATTCGAGGTGATAGCTCATGAGAGCAGAGTGGGAGACCCTTGAGCTGCGGGTGGCACTTTTGATCCAGCCCAGGATACAGACACATTTTAAACCAGAATGTAGAGGAAAATTGAGCTAGTTCATACATAGCAGTGCAACAGTGCTTTAACCCTCCCCAGCAAATCATACCTTCCAGTTATTATGGAAGAAAACTTGTTCTCTCCTATGGGCTTGCCTTCATTTGTACCAAGGCCCCACAGTCACTCAACCATAAAGCTACTAAAGGGGATAAAAACCCAAATCACACCAAAACAAAAAGGAGGCAGGCAGGGCAGGGGAGGTCAGGCACTTTTTTTGGCAAGGGCTGGCTGAGCACTGTACTCTCACTGAACAGAGGCACTGCCGGAGCGGGGGACAAGCGGGTGGCTGTGGGCAGCAGCACCAGCCTGCCAGGCTCCCTACAGCCAGTGGTGGGGCTGACAGTATACAAGGTTTTTCAGGATCATGGGAAAGGAAGAAAACAGAACCAGCCCTTCAGAAATGGGTAGAAAGGATTGGGTGCCATTTCACCAGGGTGATCTGGGAGCTTGCTCAGCCAGGAACAAGTGTCTGACACGTTCATGAGCACAGGTGAAAGCTCTTCCCTAGCCATGCTTCTGCTCTCTGTGCTGGAGCCAGGAATTCCTTGTTCTCCCACCCAAACTGCTTGCTTTGATCAATGCTTTGTGAAATTTTCACTATGAAACACTTCAATGATTATTCTTCTATCCTTATCCTTGCAAAACTCACCGATTTCATCATAGGGCACAGGTCACACCTTTAGTTTAGACAGCTGCAGGTTCCCTAGTCCTGGGGTGCAATGGACACATCTCAGCCTCATCAAATGACTCTGAGTCTTTCACCAGGAGCAGGAATCTCCTGCTTAACAGAATCTGCCAGAAAAGAGGCTTATGAACTGCAAGACAGTCAAAAACACCAGTGATGAGCAGGTGTTTACCAGACGCTAGATGTCACAAGGCTATGGGGTGTTACTTACCTGCGTAAAGACAAATTCATTGGCACCTGACCAAAACTGATATCAACAGCAGCTTGGCCTTCCCTTCTCTGAAAGGGATCTCAGCTCCAGAGAGAGCCGAGTGATGAGAATTCTCCCCAGGTGATATTGTAGTAAGCATCACAGCAAGTCAGTGGTCCCTCACAATGACACCAGACACAGCCCTGCTCTCAGCAGAGCCCTGTTACATCCAGCCTTAGAGCACACGGGTGGAGTTTGTGTTTCTTCTGGCATTAGAAATAACATAACTGCAAACATACTGTCTGATCTCCATCATATTTCTGGGATATTTTGGACTGACTTTAAGCGAAGAGTTGGGTTGGTGGGGAAGAGAGAGGCAACGAACACTCAGAAGAGGCCATAGAACTGTGGGCTGAGCTACCCTGCAGCATTCCTGCCTTCTTGGTTTTTAAGGTTTAGTTTTTTATTTAACAGCAAAATAATCTGTTTTGTTTGTCACTGCAATCCAGGACTATTTTTAACACTACTAACAAGTGACTAAATGGGGTGGAGTAGCTAAGCAAGCTATGTTGCTCCCAGCCACCCACAAGGCTTATCTGACCATCAGAGAAGTATCTGGACCTGGGCCATCCCGCATAAGAAGGCAGAGCAAGGCACCCGGAGATGTGAGACAAACAGAAGAGAATGTCTGTGCCCGGAGACACACATGGTAAAAAAATGTACAACAGTTCCTGCTGCTTCATAGAAACTACCCTGGACTCCTCCCTAGGTAGAAATGTCAAACACCTGAGCATCTCCCTCCACATCTCTGAGCAGAGTTCACAGAGCATGCAGTCTGCATCTCACCTGTCCATTGGAAAAGAGAAAAAACATCTGTGCAAAGACATTCTCCCTGCCTGGACCAGAGCTAGAGAATCATACCCAAAGGAAGGCAAATAGTGGTTTTCCACACAGTCAGTAAATAACCAACAAATGTAACAGCCCATCTTTGTCCTTCTGTCCTTTGGAGTGCTCTCTGTAGAGGTGCACTGAAGCTCAGGGAGCTGGAAGCTCTTGAAATGGGTACATTCCGGATCCCTTTTCCTCCCATCACCACCACGATTACTGCATTCAGTGGAGGAACATAAAATAACCGTGGGAAGTACCAGATGGGAGCTGCTCAGTGCAGCGCAGAGCCGAGCTTGCCAAGTCCTTCTGAGCAAAGAGCACCAGTACTGAATGGGAATGAAGACACCATCTACAGAGCACGACGGCAGTGTGGCAGCATCAGGAAAGCAGTGCCAGGCTGAGGGTAAAGCAAGAAACACCCCGTTATGGGCAAGAAACAGCCTAGATTGATATGTATAATAAGTATATACACACATATATTCACAAGTATATGTAAAAGCCTGTCTTGTGTAGGGAACTGCTGTGAGATGTGAAACTTCTATTCACACTAAATCATTAAAGGCAAACTGCGATGAGGGGTTAACTACCTTTATTGCAGAACAAAAGCATGTTGCCCCCAAACCCAGGCACACTCTGCTGCATGTTGCTGTTGTGTTCTAAGATAAAACACCAGAGCAAGAGAGCCTGGGTCCCCCAGCTTTCTACCTCAGGGTCACAATTCTTCTAACAACCAGGGCAGAGCAAGCACCTGCACACCTAGTGCAAAGTCTGGCACCCTGGCTCACGGCACTAATGAGGGGTGTCTGGAATAAGGCACTGGCACTTGCTCCCTTTCCCCTGTCTGTGCACAGGGGGGTGAGTACACAGCATTGCCAAACGGCTCAAAGCATTACCCTGTAAAAGCAGAATTCCTGATGCCTTGTGCCCTTGCATTTAAAAGTGAGGGGTTTCACTCCACACCTGTACTGTTCAACCCCACTTTGTTGACTCACCAGAAACACAGGCTTTAAAAGCTCCTTGAATACTTCTTGCTGTGACTCTCAGGTGTTACATCATTCTGGATGTCAGGGAAATGTTCTTTAATCTGAGGTGGTGGAAGCTCCATCCCAGAGCCTTTCAAGGTCAGGCTGGATGGGGCTCTGAGAAACCTGTTAGAGGCATCCCTGCTTGTTGTAGGGGGGCTGGACTAGATAACCTTTGGAGGTCCCTTCCAACCCAATACATTCTATGATTCTATGACACAGAACCAAACTGTTACAAGCAGCAATACATCTTAACAGCATTTAGAGATACTACAGTACCTCTGAATTAACAGACCTAAATGAACATACTTTCTTTTAGGAGGTATGGCAGAGGGAGGCAAAACCAATTTTGACACAATAACTTCACTGGACTTACACCACACACTAGTAAGACACACAGCTTGAGAGTCTTTGCTTCAGTCCATGGAGAAAGTCAGGCTGTATTATCATGCAGCATTGAAAAGCAGGGAATTAAATCACTTGGGATGATAGAAGAAAACTAATTGGACAGGTACTCCTAAACTTAGAAAAAATAATTTTGTAGAAATCTTAAAAATGAGTGATTTTTCAGTGCTCTATAGGAAGACAGCATGATGGTTTACCTTTTATTAATTTAGTTAAAATAGTTCTTGCACATGATTTCAGACTAGTCTTGCTCATGTATCTGATAGAAGAAACTTGTATGATGCAAACGGGGAATGTTGAATTTTTTCTCTTAAGTCAGTGCCATAAAACACCAAAGCCACTGAACTCAAGTTATTTATAAAGCTACACAAGATGTTATAACTGAAGTAGATGAGCGCCTAGTCTACTCAGACCATAAACACTTGCACCAGCTATGGATGAGTCCTATAAAACCACAAGCTCTAGATCTCAAAAGCCAAATTTCCTTAGGCAACTGTGTAGAGCTGTCAAAAAAAGTTAATCATGCTCACCTACATTAAATCCATGTAGAGCTAATTAATAATGAGAAAAATACAACTGATTTTTTTTATCCTTAGGATTTACAACAGAGTCTAAGCAGTCTCCTTTACTGCAGGGATTATGTACACCACACCAGTCACATGAAGTTTCACTCACAGTGGTTTCAGCAAATGTATTTGCCAAGAGTGAGTGGTGAAACAATGAGGATCTGAAATCATGGATCATGGCAGCAGAGCACACGGCTGCCACTTCTGCTGCATGGAGAAGAATCAAGAACACGCCCTATCCAGCCTCTCTTAGGGATGCAGATACCATGAAGGGATTGATTTTTTACTTGTTCAAGTGGTCAAGTCCTTCAAAATCAATAATTTTAAATTCAACCTCACAGGCTTTATTTAGAGAAAGAACCTTTTACACCTGCAAAGAGGCTGAGATCATTCCCACCTCCAGCTTTTCACCCCATGGTCTTTTAACCACATCCAGTAAAGATCCAGGCTTCCTCCCAGCTCTGTACTTCCAAAACTTAAATATGATAACATACTTTGCTGACCTGTGGTTTTCTTGAAGTCTCTTGCCCATGGTCATGGAGATACCACACTAACTGCATCCCAGCACTTATAAACTACCAACTGCATCAATAAGAATTGTCTTCCTATGAAGGGATGGTAAATCACAGAATCACAGAAATTAAAAAGTGTTAAGACTCCTTTCATGAGGGCTATATGAAAAGCCTTAAGCAGACAATATTTCTTCACAACAAATGTACCATCAGGTTTAATACCACAACCATTAGAAATTATTTACTGAATAAAAAAGGATGATTCTTCATTCCTCAAATAGTAAATAGTACACAGTTATTCTTCAAACTGAGAGAAAATGCACAGAACAGCTGCAGTTCAGTTCTTCTTGATTCACAGTTGCAAATAATAACAGTCCACACAAAGAATTTCCTCTTCTTTCAGAGGAGAGTAGACACATCCAGTTGCTAGAAGTACACATCTCGCCTTCTGTCATGAATCTGAATACCTGGAAGACACAGCAGTATCAGGACTGTCGAACAGCAGCCCATGCAATCCCTTCGCATGTTGTGTAAACAAAGCAGTATCTTTGGGTCTGAAGCAAGAGGGCTCTTACTAGAACAACCAGAACGATGCATCCCAAGTACCCACAAAATACCATGCATTAAAGAACCGACATTAGGGTCTGGCACAGTCCCAAGAGAATAATGAAAATATGCATACTTTGGGAATAATTTTTTGAAAACTGCAGTAATGCTAGCACACAGGTCCAACAGGGACTTCAGCCTGAAGCTGGGTGCTTGAGATACAAAGCACAGGGGGGTCCTGTTTTACTGGGATCTAAAAATTGGACAGCCAGTGTGCTCTAAACCACCAATCAAAAGGTACATGGGGTTAGAAAAAACACCTCTTATTGGAATAGAATGCTTTCCCCCTCATTTCTTAACATGGGAAGTGTTAAGAATGTTAATTAGATCTTGAGGGGAAAAATGAGCTTTGGAAATGCAGTCTGGAGGCAACCAAACAGCAGTCTTTAATTCTGCCTGCTTAAGCAAGGCAGCTGTCATTTATTGGTGAATATTGATTTGTTCCAAACCTGCTGGTTTTGTTACTCACCTGCAGTGCCATGGCTTACGCTGGGGTTTTCTGAGCCTTGGTAAGGGCTTGCTTTCCTGTCTTAGAATAAAAAAATATTGGAGATGAGCAGAGATTCAATATAGAGCTAAAAGTAGATCCCAACTACATCTTGTGCTTTTGCAGCCCAGCCTATAGCACAGGTGCTGGGGAGCTCTGTGCTGTCTGGTGCAGAAATACGCACTCCCATAAATACAAATATCAGCTGTTCTTAAACATGACACAGCGTAAGTGTATTGAACAGACAGAGCCAAGAAATGGGGACTCCCACAGCCAGACTAAATGCACACATCCTCTAGGCTTGCCAAAGACTCCTTGTGAACATGGGCCAATCATTTCTTATCTGTTCTTTTTGGGTTGCTTTGATAAACACATGTTATACATGCCGCATTACCAGGGTCCCCGAGTATTCAGAAATATCTTGAAAGAAAAGGCTTTAATGGTTGGGGAGCACTAAGTGGTTTTCATTTTCCCCCCCACTTCTTTTCTTTCTGAAATTTTGAACAGAAGTCTACTGTTACCATCTGGTAAATGGAAAGCCTAATGTTTCCCTCACTTGATCCCAAAACTAGTTTCATGAAACTAGTCTCTTTTTTTGGAAGACTCCCAAGCCTGGGTAGGTTCACATTGTCCCCTTGGGGAAAGAGGGCACCTAACCTTGTAAATTAAATCCTTGAGGTCCAGACAGTATGTTTAAAGCTAATCAGACTGTCACTCACTAGCTGCAAAAAGCCTAGGGTGCGTGCCCATGCAACTGCTAAATCCAGTTTGCATTCAAGCAGAAATCACACACACTATCCCCCTTGCCCACGCACAGACCCTCCAGCAGGGATAAGAAACACCCCTACAGCTAGGGGCCTCATAGCACCTTATAGGCTTGGTGTAGCCTCAAAAAAACTGTGGATAAGATCGCCTGCAGATATGGTTGGTTGGTTTAACTTATGTTCTGCTAAATTCCTGCTGATGAAGATTAGAAACAGGTTAACCACTAGGGTATTTCACATCTGGTTATCTCTGAAAGCCTACAGGTCAGTATTGCTTCTTCACATATTTGGTGCTTTTTATCTAGAAGCACCATGTAGGACACACTGTATTTTTCCAGCAGACTCCCTAAACAATTTCACAACCCTTTTATTTGCAGACCAGTGCCAAGCTGACTCTCTGGGTAACGCCCAGGAACAGCAGAGCAGACATACCCTAACAGAGTACCAGGGTTCTAGCCATGTTGCTGAGTCTCAGGGAGCTTCTCAAAGGCAGGAATTACTCACAAGGGAAAAATTTCATCACGCAGACCTAGATGCTGTCAGCACGTGAGGTCCCAGGAAATCACTAGCTGTCTTTCTTCCTTGTGCTGGTAGCACCTAGGACTAGAATTCCGACTGATTGTAAATAATAAATAACCCACAAGCATTTCTTCTGCATGAATTGCATGAAGCCTGGGAAACCCACTGCAGAGAGCAGTCACAGGCTTTGGCAGGCTGGACAGCAGTGCTTCATGGAAGGCAGCATTTTGTCAGGACACAAGGAAAGGCTGACCCGTCAGCCTCTTTACCTTAGTCCTTCCAGCTACAGAGACTGGGGAGGGAGGGAAGCAAGGGAAGTTGCTGGCCTTTCTGGTAAGGGCTGTAATTCCACATCCTGCACTCAAAATATCACCAGTGCCTGACACTGCAAGATAGGCTGCTCATGGCTCTTACCCAGCTATCCCTTTCTGATCATAATATAAGGACATCCAGTTCATACAGCACCAACCATACCAGCTACCTATAAGGTAGAAGTCCTTATCGGATAATGTTTAGATTCACTTAAAACATCTCTCTGATGTAAGCCAGAAGGTAAAATATTGTGCAGGTGGGAAATGCATACTTTGGATCAAGGCGTACTGCCCAGTGAGGTGGTTAATCACCACCCTTGGATGTATTTAAAAGACATTGAGCTCTGTAGCTGAAGAACTAGTTTAGCAGTGGCTTGGGACAGTTGAGTTAACGGCTGGACATGATGATCTTAAAGATCTTTTCCAACCTAAACAATTCTATGATTCTATGAATCAACTACAAGTACCACAGTTCACTACACAGGTTAACTATTGAAAAAGATTTCCATGAGCAGTTTATGACCCATAGAAACAGACCATATTGTTTTGGGTCTTCACATAGGCTGCCATCAAAGAATAAAGTGATAATAAGCATTTTCTTACCTCCCCCAGGAGCTGAACTTTGACTTATATTTTGTAACCTGGTAGGTCCAGTCATACAAGCAGAACTTGAGTGTTGCTTCATGGCACATTCTTGCATGGATGTCAGGCACCTTTCCTGTTGCAGAAGACCAAGAAGAGAACCGTATTTCCTGTCAGAGATCGGCTCATTGACTGTGTGCAGGTCAGGCAGGGCATGATGATATACCGAGCTGGTGAGACTGGGAGTCCCAGTTGCAGGGAAGGGCCATAAATCTGCAGGTTGAGTTGGATGGCTCCTCAGAGCTGATGGCTGGTACTGGCCTGCTGTACCAGCAGCAGAAAAATTCAGACCACAGTTTGACATGCTTGTAGCAGATGATGGATATGGTTTGGAGCAATGTGAAGAGAAATTCCATTGATGGGGAGACACGCTATCTACTTAAAAAGAGAAACAAAGATCTGAAGTCTTAAATTCTTACTTTTTTCCAAGGTAAATACCAAAGGACTTCTAAGTCAATGCTAGCAGATTGCATATTCATTTTAAAAGAAATATAGATTAACTTCAGTGTTGCTTATCTTAAAAATCAGCAACAAATTCATATTAAAGGCAGACTAAACTGCTACCACCAATACTTTCAAATAAATATCACTTGTTTTCTTACAGGCCACTGGGATAGGCAGTTTTAAAACAGTTGCAAGCTTAGACAAATATGCTTCTACAAAGACAACAAACTAGGTCATAATCCAGTGAATGCAACTGACGGTGATGGAAGCTCTTAGCCACAAAATGAGGATCAAGTTCTGACAACAGGGAGAGCTTGGGAAGTACCCCAGCAAGCTCAGAAGTTTACCCAGGAAGTCCTGGCTATGTAACCCAGGGCTTTTCAAGTGTGATTTTCTTATTGTTCGCACACAATTCCAAAATTAAGCACACTGCATCTTAAATTCCTCAGTGAAAGCTGGTGACCCATGTCTAACACCGCATTCATGCACAGAAAGCAGCTCACCATTCTTCAGGATAACAGGCTCAGCCTTGTGCTTTGTGCTCAGATCTTGTGGGTTCTTGGTATTGCTTAGAGCTCTAGAAAAATGTTCATCTACCACACTGTTAATATCCCCTTGGAAATATGTAAATACAACACTCTGTGACCCCCATTCAGTTTTCACAGGTTCTTTGTTTTTACATGGCTTTGGAGAGAACTTCCTTGTTTCTTCCATTTTCAATAACCCCTGCCAAAAAAAAAGAAAACCAGACTGGTCAAAGAAATACAACCACACAGTTGGTGGTAAACCTATCCTCCTCCTGAGACTGGTATGGCAAGAAGAATTGTTACTAGTAAGATTAGATTCTTTCTCTGGGTTTCTGCTTCTTCCAAGCACCTTTTCTGTACAGATTTCCTTAGTGCACATTTCTAACATAAAAGTACTAAAACAAAGAGAAACTTTTCTATAAATGCACACCACATTTTACAGAACTGGGATGGGGGTCCATTTCTCACAATCAGACAAATGGAGTCCTATTTGCATTTAAGTCATTCACAGCAATACCTTTTGCACAGCTGGATATAACTGTACAATAGCAACACTAATGAGGGATATTGCATCCACAAAGCAGCAAATGGCTCAAAGAAATGCAGAGGTTCTGATGGATACCAACCTTGTACGACTGACCCGTCAGTACCACAGCACTGATTATACTAAAAAATCAAATGGGCACAGCTGTTCTCCAGCTGTCATTTCACACCCTGCTTTCATCTGTCTTTATAATCCTGGTCTTAGTACTGTGCATTTATGCCCTGAGGGCACAGGTTAAGTGGTTTTCATTTTCTACACTTTGGACTACTATTTGGACTACTATTTGGACAAATAATTCAGAGGTGGCATTAACCCTATATGAAGTTCAGGGTGAACTCATCAAAACAACTTGTCCAATTCTAGTTCTGTGTCAGCTGACAGAGTGGAAAAAAAATGAAGAAGAAAGATTACTCATTGGAACTTGAAATAACTTTAGTGAAAGTGAAGTCTGAAGTACCTTGATCACTGCCTGCACAGACCTCCACAAGTTAACGACTTCTCAGAGTAATTAGGTGCTTCACCTATTAGAAGACAACATATGAATGACTGGAAATTCAATAATGGCAAACTCAAGTAAAAAAAAAAAACTCCAAAAAACCACCCCAACCAAACCCAGAACAAAACCAACCAACCAACAAAACCCAAACAACCCCTTACATGTGAACATAAGGGGGTCAATCAGTCATCTAAAACGTTGTTAGCAAGACTGCTAAAACACGCGGTGTAACTCAACTAGAAGCTATGGATTTAAGGCAGGAATTACTCTAAAATAGTTTGCAGCAAGTCACAGAAGATTATAAGATTTTGTTCTCAAAACCCCCTACTGCCAGATGTGCAAAGAATACAACAGGAACATCACTGTTTTCCCTGGAGAAGCCTTGTTTTTATGCATTTGTGCAGTTTCTGGCCACAGGGGACCTAGTTCTACAACCAGAGTTCATACATCATGCTGTAATCAAAATCATATTTAGCAGTGCTTGGTCTATGAAGTGAGAAGAGCCTGAGGTTTCTATACAATTTTCCAGTCTCATCACTAGCTCATCACACTGCACAGCATAAATTGATTTACCTTAGTAGCAAATAGAAGGCTGTCATTTTTCAGAGCCCAGGGAAGCCTTTGGCCAATAGCCAGTTGCATTATAAAAGCCTAATGGAATCATTAGATTTCCTTCCATCCAACTAACCTTGCTATACACAGTGTTACTTAACCCATTCTGATACATTTATCTGATTTATTCTCTAATCATAAATGCTCTAGTCCTTAACAGCTTCCTAATAAACACTGCAGACATCCATGTCTTTAAGAGTATTCTGAAGTAGCTGCAACAGCTCCTCCAAATTGTCTGTCTGTCAGGGTTTCTTACATGTGAGAACACTTCAGGTTGCAAAGTCAAGTAAGTATTCAGACATTAAGAAATAAAACAATTAAGGTTATCCAACCATAACCTATGTCCTTTTGTAATCTTCAACATTCACCTACAAATTCTTGTCCACCTTTATCAAAAACTGATTTTGCTTGTTAGCTCTTCCTACCCCCTATTCTCTGTTCAGTTCTCCCCTTCTTCAGCCAGCCCACATCCACCTCCATCATCACCTACCAATTTATGATCACACTCAAGATTTCGTCAGCCCTCATCTTAACATTCTTATTGCTTTTTCCTTTTCGCATCCTTTTCCCAGCTCCAGTCTCTAGACCATCTAAAGTGATATGGATGTGACAAATGCAGGTTGGTCACCCAGTTAGGAAATGTAAGGGGATACTCAGAGACTTACCCGATTCAACAATCTTTCAGGACTTTATAACTGACCAAAATTTCCCAAACATAGAAAATCTAAACCAAAAAAACTTTCTTCCCTGTTCACAGGCACTTTCCCAAGGCCCATAAGGGGAACAGGAACTAGCACAATCTAGCTAAAATACTGGAAGGACTTCAAGCATAAGAGATGCTTTCTTCCAGTTTTGTTTTAGAAATCAAGCCAGTGTTTAAGCGAAGAGGCTTCCTGGTTGCTCAGCTGAAAGCTAACACTTGCCATGGAAAATTCCAAACTAAACAGTGTAAACTTGGCAAAGTCATCAGTGACCATACAGCCTGAGAAAGGATTGCACCATACTGTCTCAAGAGCAGGAAGCAAACCAGCTCTTCCTATGCTGCTCTACTGCTACACATCAACATATAATTCAGAAAGCATTAGCTCTGGCCCAGAGGTCTATTTTTCCCAGTTCCTCACTCAGTGAGCCATCGTGTCTTTGTGCTTTGCACCACTTTATTAACATGACTGTGCCATTAATGGACCTGCTATAGAACCGCTGTTATACTGTGAGTAGCAGCCACTACACTTGGGTGACGTTGTGATGGCAGCAGTTACTACGCTAGAAATGTATTACTTTTTAAAAAAGAGTGGTAATTATTTTTCTCCTTTCCCTTAAAAACCTCTTGTGCTTTCCAAACAGTAGTTGTAAAAAGGCTGGACATAACTCAGGTTACACCTCAGTCCTCTCTGCAATAATGTGTACATAAGGAGTCTGCTGTCCCAAGTATCGGGATTTAGATCTGCAGCACTGTGGTCTTCATTACCTGAACTTCCCCTTCTCTCTTCCACCAGTAAGTCCACAAGAGGAGGCAGAAATCCCTCCAAATGGTGTCTGCCACAAACTGTTGCCAAAACACAGTAGATATGGGGCTCAAGATGAAATCAGTTCAGCATACCTCATACTACTGCCACAATGGGAGTTCAAGTCAGTTTCCAAACTATTTCTTCTTCAGGTGGACAGGGACATGTGGTCAACAGAGACTTAAGAAGCATGGTTGTTCACCACAAGTGACAACACTTTACAGTACTTTTCACATTATCCACTCTTGCTAGTAATATTAATTTCCTATCACTGTCACATCAGACAGGGAACTCTCCATTTCAACCAGTCCAGTTTTAAAAAGAAAAAACATTCAACTTCCCCAGAATTAAGCAATAATCTGAGCAGCAGGCACTCTTTTTCACCAAGAATCTTTCAAATAAGGAAACATTTACCAAAGTCAGTCAACACATGTTGAATTCTCCTACCTTAACTCACTGTCACAAGCAGTGTCACACTGAGAAGTTCCCAGACGCGGGATGGTCATGCTGCATCCAGCAGTGTGAAGTCCTTGCCTGGGCAGGCTGTGTGCACTCTGCAGTGACTGCAGGAGACAAGCACCGTTCATGAACTCCCTACACGCTTTCTAGCCTCTAGCTGCATGTGAACTAGGCGTTTCCTTCAGCCTATCTGCTAAGAATGCATGAAATGCACTCCAACGAGTCAACCAGGTTAGGAGGTTTCAGGAATGAGGAAAATAGGATTCTAAGTAGATTTTTTTATGACAACATGTACACAATAAAGACATTATCTGGACTTCAGAAGATTTTAATGTAAGATGGTCTGCTAGAGCAGAGAACCAAACTCAGCCAGGGTCAGAAAGGACTTTCATTTATAGCACGTTCAGCATGAAATGTGTAACTACAAATATCTGCGAGGAGAAGACTGGTCTCCACCCCAGGTAAGCAGGTAACCAATTTTCAACTGTTTTTTGTATCAGTTAACATTCTAAAGATTTCTGTAGTCATCTAAAAACATCGTTTGTGCTCCATATTGGCTGCAGCAAGAAACAGGCAATTGGGTGGGTATTATTTTCAGAAAGTTCACAGATTAACAAAATAATAGCCATTCCAGAAATGCTGAATCTGGGCCAAATTTGCCACTCTCAGTAGGGGAACTGCAGTTACCAAACTGGTGACATTACCTTCTATCTAGAAGCCCAAGTTTGTTTACTGGCCCAGAAAGAAGGAGAGCACAATCCAATTTCCTGTATAAATGTCTGAAACCACTCACTGCCATCTCCCAGAACAGCTTAACTAACTGCCAGGCAGTAGGATTTCCCTGGACTATGCTTAGACTATTGACACATACTTCGTACAAACACATCTTCATTGTGGGACAGACTAGATTCCAGTCTATCAGCAGGGCAGGCACCCTCTATATCTCAATCACTGGTTCTTTCATCCCCTTTTACTGTAGTACAGACTTCCTCCACTAAAGCTTTTTAAGACCTCACTCAAGAATTTCCTTTTAAGTTGGCAGCTGAAGCACTTGTAAGGTTGATGGCCCCAGTTTAAATCTCCCAAGATGAACACCCCAAGATACTACTCGGTAGAAAACTGATGATTGTCCCAGGTCCTTTGCAGCACAGGTATTGAAACAAATTATTTGAAGAAAGCTTTGAAGAAAAACCTTAAAACATTCAAAGATTGAAATTCTGCTTGCCCTTTATAAAAGTCTCCCCACACCCAATCTCACTTCTGACTATGTTGCAAGCAGTCACTCTCGTGGCAACTTTTATCTTCATGCAGCGTCCATGAACACACCATGCCAGAACAAGTCTGAGATAAAACCCACAGAGGGAACAAATCCCACATCCCACTGTGAGCTCCATCAGTTCCAGCAACAAGTATCCAGGGCTCCAGTCATTACGCTCTGGTGTGTTCGCACAAATGCTTCAGAAATTGAGGTCACGAAGCACCAAATGCGACAGTACCTTTCACTAAGGGGAAAAATAAGACAGATACATTTTCTCAAAACCAATCAGAAAAGACTTGTTTTGTTCACGAGTTTGTTTATTAAAAAGGTAGTATAAAACACAACCCCTTTAAGAAACAAAATTGAAGACAAATCAAGGGATTCTCAGATGCTGTCACAGGTCTAGATAGTAATCAAATGATTTTTTAAGTATCAGCTTTGTATGATCTGCTTAACTTCTCAAAAGATAACCTGTCAGAAAAATTCCAAGTCAGCTTACTGAAAACTTTAATCTATCAATATACTGTCATATTACAGAATGAGCAAAAACCAAATTTGCTGCAGAAGTGCTGCAAAAAATTTCATAATTTTGTATTTTACAGAACATTCAGGCTATCCTGACAGTGAGACTTCAAGCCTTGTAATGAGCACTAAATACAGGCAAATCAAATCAACACAAGTACACAACTTACAGAATTCATTTGTCATACTGCAGTATGTTTCCTCTAATTCCAAAATAAAACCAAGAATTTAAAATCCAATTAAAATCTACAGTTATGTATCCTTTAAAAAAAAAATAACACCATCAAACAAAACACAATAGTTTGATTAGTCCAAGAACTCGGGATATGAATACAGGGTTTACTGGAAAATTTAAAGGTAAGTTTAGGTTTCTATGAAGCATCCAATATCTTTCTTTCTCATTAAGTGAATTAAGCTAAGAATTTGTAATTGTAGATACATTAGCCTTACCTGTATGATGTCTAGGACATGTTTTAGCTAAAATGCACTGCATTTAATGTACTAATGATTTTAAGTGAATTGCAATCCTTATACAAAATGTAAGTTGTACGTGGGACTGAAATTCAATTAAAAGAAGTAATTAAAAAGTCAGCAGGAGAAACAGATAAAACATTTTGATGCAAAATGAAACTAATTCTCTCTTTACAGCTGTATGTGAACATTCAAAAACCTGCTACAACTTATGCAGCTTTTCAAAGAATACATTGGGTTGGTAGGGATCTTTAAAGATCATCTACTCCAACTACCTTGCAGCAAGCAGGGCCATTTTGAGAACTTCGTGTCATACTCCTGAAATGATGCAATCTCCAATGAACACTGGTAACTTCACTCCCTTGCCAGAGAACAACTAAAAAGCATTAGATTGTAATACGAACTACTGGTTATTTTGAAGCTACGCAACTGATTTTGTAGCGCATAATAAAGAAAATTACGATCTATGCCAAATTATGTTGAAGTACCAGCTCATTCTTTCCTTGCTGTTTCCTTCAAGTGGCTTCACATCCATTTTGTCACTGTGCAAATTGGTAGAAACAGCAATTTCTCCAGTTCAAAAAACTGAGCAACAATGATTTTCCCCAACTTGGTTCAACCTGCTTCTAATCAGTGCTTTCATAACCTGCAGAGGGAAGGAGATGCCTTTTTTACAAAATGAACCTCTACCTAAAAAGCCTTGGGATAAAGGAACACACAGTATACTGGAAGAGGACCCAAGAAAAATGAGAAACTGAGCAAAATGTTTGATTTTGTCACTTTTGATGAGCAAGACATGTGATCAGAAAGTATTTTTAATTAAAGAACAATTACAGTGAAAACTGCACTGGGGTTTTAACCTCATATCCATTGGTTTACAATGATGCTCAGTCATTTATTGCTCTATACTTCAAGATTTTCATAATCATACTTCAACGTTGTCATTTTAATTTTGTTAAAAAGTGTTGTTCAGATTAACATGTAAGAGTTTTCATCTTTTAAGAAAACATGAAAAGAATTTGGTCTGAATGAAAATTTCTACTGACAAGAAAGTCACAGCTGAATTAAGCTCTCCACAGACTATTAAACACCTCAATTACTCAGTGATTGATTATAGAAATATTATTTTCAATTTAGTGGGGAATAATAGAGGTAGGCAAAAGGAAACTACTGGTTTAAGTGTAAAGCCACATGTCAGAACAATGTAGTTGCATGGAAAATAAGCTTTTATTTTCTTAAGAATCCTAGTTAATAGGAACTCCAGGAAAGCATTTGGTCTCAGACTTTGTTAGTGCTTTACTGTGAAGTGAAGTCTAGAGAAAAAGGTGAAAAGATCAACATATGTTTGACTTTTGAGGCAAGCTAATCAAATGTATATATCAATTGGAGAGAGGAAGGCTACTGCACATGTAATAACTAATTTTCAAGTGTTTTTTCAAACACTGACACTAACCTTACTCTTTTTACAATATGATACTATGATAAGGCTTCATAGAACTGTACAGTATTTATACACTTATCAATAATTTCCCTCTAACAATTGTGATTCCACTGTAAACTGGGCAATTTAAATGTGTAGAGTGTTATGTGACTACGCTCTCTTAAAACAAAAAAAGCAAGCAGCTAACACAACAGTCTAACAAATGTAAAGCCTGGAGTCTAGAAGCTGAGAGGGATTTAAAAAAAGCACTGAAAGCAACACCCACCACACTACATTACACTCTTCAAATACAAAAGCTCCCAATGCTCAAAAAGGACTGTGGTGCTTATTACCAATAAAAATAACTAAAAGGCAGAATCAACACAACCCAGAGATGTGATGTGATTACGTCACCATACACAGCTACAAAACAAGCAGTATTTCAGATTCCTTGAACTGTTCAAACACTTGTTTTGCTGAAACATACAGTACACACACTTGCAAAGATGATAAAATGGTCTTTTTAACTCGCAAGAGTCAGTCTCCCTTATAACTCTGCTGGAAGTTTATCATCATATCTTATGATAAATCCCCAGACATTTAAACTCTGAATTCAGTATTGTCTCTGTTCTAAGACCAGTTATTTTGTCACAATAAAAAAATAATAACTGCAAGTGTTAACTTAGGTGCTGCAGCTGGTACAGCTACTCATGTATTGATTACATATTAAAAAAACAACCAAACCAACACAGAACAATGCAGAGTAACATATACACTTCTAGAAAAAATACATCTGCAACCTCAGAGCACAAAGTAGGATAACATTAATTTTCAAAGCATTCTGAATATTTGGGATGGAAATAGAAGAATTAGCCTCTATGGTTTCTTGCAATCCAATATGAATTTTTAAAAAAAAAATACAAAACATCTTCCTTACAAATGTGCACTAATAACCACCCATATGAACAGCATGCTATGAACTTTGCACCAGTATTTCCTTTAGTGCCTCAAATCCATATTATTCTATTCTTAGGTAACAAAATAATGGGATTCTAAATTAAGCATGACTAACGCCCAAAACGGCTCCCTCAAAGTTATTTTTTTTAATGCCTGCTGCCTAATTAGAATTTATTCTAAAGTCTTGCTTTAGGAAATATTTCTAAGAGGGCTAGCATTTGATTTTTCCATATAAAAGTATGTTATTTGAAAGCCTATTTTCAAGTGTTCCAACTGTCACATAACAAATGTAGTTCAAGTTGCCAAATGCCTTTAAGTTTTATGAAATAGAGATTCCCCCCACTCTGAAAAGCAAGCTAAACTAAAGCGTTGAAAAGAACTTACCCTCATCATTCTAACAAAGTTAAATAAAACCTCTAATATTAAAGAAGAAACTAAACTAAGTCTACACATGAATCAAAAGCCTATTTTCCATACCTACAGACCACAAGAGCTTAAAAATCAGTCTTATTTTATCACAGCCTAGAATGTGTGTGCTCATGCATTTCTAGTCTCCTTGACATAATTCCAGCCTCAAGAGATCTGAACAGGGGAATAAAAGAAAAAAAAACCAACTACTTACTCAGTGCTGCAATTTAATAATCTATCTTCACTCAGTTTACCTTGTGTTGGCTATGGCAACATTGCTTGTTTTCCACTTCAGGTTTGTGACTTGGTACTACTCTTATCATTTAGTACTTAATGCATAGCAACACATCCAATGCATTCATGCTATACATATTCACCCTATACATACTGCAGCAACTGTTCCATAAAATGATCAAAAGTACTCAGGATGAGAGTAACTTTTAAGGATAAGATACTGAGTTCCAAGGGGTACAAGAAAGTTAACAGTAAATACACAACTCTTGTAATAGCTTTGCGCTATTTAAGTTACATATAGTTACATGAACTTAAGAAGTGGAACATATTTCACACTTCCATAATGAAACACTGACAAGCATAGCTAGAAGAAAAAGAAGTCTGATGAATTTTACTGCATTCTTGGCAACTTGAGTTACTTTATCTGAACAGCCAATTATACAAACTTTAAGAACCTTATTAAATACCGCTTTTAATGAACACTTCAAAGCACACAGTTGATGATATCCTAATATGCATATATTCACATGAATAGTGTCTGCTGTCACCCTGAAGAAAAGGAGAAACTCAAGCATCACCCTAAAAACCATGCTTTCAAAAAGCATTTAAGATGTTATGTATCTGCTTCAACATCGCTGCCTGCAAGGCTGCTGTCTGTAGATGGAGCACCATCTTCACTAATGCCCTCACCATTATTTTCCCTCTTATGGGCTTCATCATTGACATCCTCCTTTGGTGCATCATTTGCTTTCAAAGGTTGTCCACCTTCAGGCAGCTTCGCACTATTTGTTGCGGAATCTGAATCCGATGTAGTTTGCTGCTCCTTTACATCAGAATCCTCTAAAAATGATCCCCACACTTTGAGCCTTTCTTCCCTTTCTCTGGCAGTTTCCTCCACCTATTAGAGACATGTTTATACACATCATTAGAAGTCATACATGCAAAATGAATACTGACACTAAATTACACACCTGAACTACAGTAGTCTCTCAAGACTTCAATAGTTGCCCACAAAGTGATGATCTGTACATTCAGAGGTTAATCCTCTAAGTTGACATTGCCAAACACACATTTTTAACATCAATCAATCCTTTTCATTTTTGCCAAACTGCTTTAATCTTTTTGAAACGTGGCAGTGGTCTTTAAGGAAAAGCAAGACAGGGTGGGGACAGGTACAGGAAGAGTATGGAGGCAAGAAACAACAAGCACTTCTCTAACTAGAGAATGGATTTACAGTTCAGAATATGCATTTGATAAAACAGGACCATGAAAGGGTACCTGATAATCTGTTACACCATCCCATGTTTCAGCACTGAGCTGACGGCCACCAAACCACCTTCCATTTAGTGTTAACTTGCACAGATCAGCTTCTGTTGCTTCTTTAAATGACACAGAAGCCACACCATCAGGGTGCCGCTGTAAAAGGAGATAATTTTCATTTAATAGTTTCTTAGATAGTGTATGTATTCCAACATATTTTAGATCGTGCTACAAAATCAGGCAGGATATAGCTTCATCCTGATCGTACCAATAGAACAAAATGTGTAAACTTGGAAACTGCATTTTTCAAACTCTTATGTACATAGAACAGACGAAAAAATGTTTCAACTAGTTTAATTAAAAAGAAACTTATAAATGTATAAAAACTTTCAAACTTGTGACACAGATCCAAATTATAAGGAAGGGTTACAAGTTTGCCTCCATACAGGCTGAAGTAGATAGGTGCTCAGAAATAAAACTTCCTAAACACTTATTGGACATAATATTTTAGTATTTTAAAAGTTACAAAGAAATAAACATAAAAAAAACCCCAATTAAATAATGCTAAAAGGTTTAAATTACATGTAAAAAATACTTACATCAAATATAAGAACCTTCTTTACTTGACCAAACTTTTCACACTCCGTACGCAGATCTTCTCTGATCTCATTTAGCACTAATGGATCCTCCTACAATGCAACCACAGATTAAACAGAAGCACTAATTCTCCGAGTTTTATTTTTCCCCACCACATTGGCTAATCTACTGAAGTTCATAAATTAAGGGTTGTTGTGCTGCATCATCAAAGCAACTTGGGAGTCAGCTGACAGCTCTTAGTTGATCTTAGTAAATTCTACTTAATGCTAAGGCTATTTTGTGCTGGCTATTTTGTGCTGGTTGCATCATTTCAACAGTTACTATTTACTCATCTTTCCATCCCAAAAAGGATTATTGTCAGGACACACTCAGCAAAATAGGATGATTTAAACAACATATTCTTACCAACTAATTTTTATTGATTTTTGGGAACAGATGAATGAATTCTAAGCAACTGCTTGTCACAGGAAAAAACTCTGCCCAAACAGCGTTGCATGTTTTTTTTCTTATCTGCTTAAAATGTTGTTAAAATACTTATGGCAAAAAGTGTAGACAATGTTCACTGTAACAGCAAAAACTCCACTAGCAAACTGCATCTTCCTACCTCAAAGTCCTTTGGGTGGAACATATTCCTGATAATAACGATACGTTCATGTCGCATTCGAGTTGCGCCATCTTTCTTCTCAGGCCTCCAATCCAGCTGTCTAATGAAATGAAGCAACAGTAAGAAGATATTGTTGCGGCTCTCTTCAGTTTCTACAAGTATTTGTTAAAAAGAAATAGTTAATTTGACATTTATTGCAATACATCAATTAAAACATGAATTCTGACACATTAAGTTATTCTTATAACAAATGCAATAATCACCCAATTTTGCGACTTCCTCAAAGCAGCTGAGATTCTGAGGTGCCTAAATGCTCACACTATTAGAATTACTATAAAAATAATTATGTAAAATTTTTTCAGTGTTTTATGTTTTAATTCCTAACGGCATCTCAGACACAGGAACCGGCTGCTGCCTAGTACAATAAAAGTGACAACATTGTACCATTTCTTAATTTACTTTGTGAAAAATTAGATCCTCTATTCCCTTTGGTAAAATCTAACTGCTTTTATTTGAACAAGCATGCAAGAACACCTCCAGTTATACACAGGCACTGCTGCAAGAAGTATTTTGTTCCACAGTGTGCAGAGCCACTGCTGCAAATTAGCAACATAACTCAGGATGTTTGTTCTACACCTCCTGACAAAAAAAATGCTGCTTCTCGCAGAAATGCCTATTTTACATCATACTACAAAAAAAGGACACGTTCACTTACACTTTCAAATCTCAAAATCTTATACTGAGGAAGATCTTGTTTAAGTTCCTTCTTGTACCTGCTACATTAGTTGAAGAAAATTCAGATTTCCAATGAAGGTAGTAAATTATGCTCTTCAACTCAAAAGGAACTTCAACTGAAGACAGTTTATTCGCACACATGGTTGTCAAATGCAATTTCATTATATTCATACTTCTCTCTCTCCAGACTCTTCTTAGGGCAAGAACTGCTCATGTATCTTTGAGGCAGGTGTCTTACCACTTAAAAATCAGCCTGAAATGTATCAAGTTACCTTTGCTCCCTTGAACTATGGCAAAATACTTCTGCATGTCTGTTTAAAGTGTTTAGTGGAACACAGCTTTCATTAAAAATATTAAAAATCCTATATACCCAAATTTCTCTCCTCTTTAGTCCATACCTCCTTGGTTTAAAAAGGCAGAAAAACAATTAAGTGACAAAAGTATTGAATCCAGGTACAATAAAAAACCCAAACCAGTATATTTTACATCAGTGAGAGATATCTGGCAATATGTGGACAGCCAGAGTGTTACTACCTTATAAAAGTCAGCCTAGATATTGTGATATTGTATCATGGGAAGTTTAGATTGGATATTAGGAAGTTCTCTACTGAGTGTGGTTGGACACCAAAACAGGCTGCCCAGGGAGGTGGTAGTCCCCCCATCCCTGGAGGTGCTTAAAAATGAGTAGATAGCACTTGAGGCCATGGTCTATGAGTTAGGGAGATGTGATGAGAGCTGGACTTGATCCTGGAAGTCCTTTCCAGCCATGACGATTCTATGGTAAGACTCTTACACTAAGAAAAAACTCTTATCTCTCCAAAGTTGAAGTACTTCCTTCTATACCTCAGAAGATCTTGGTTCCCTACATATTATCCTAATGGGTCTATCACAAAGGACACTTAGGGGAGTTTCACTCCAAATGTGTATTAGGCTGTTTCACTGTCAGGTAAGACTTCAATTTCTGTATAACTCTTCACATTGCCTTTTTAAAAAAGCAGCACTTAAAATACAAGCAATATTTACTGAAACAAAAATACAAACTTCTGCTGTTGAGACAACTTCTTCTTGTAGTCTTTACATTTCTTCTTCTTTTTGCTTGCATCATACTCCCCCTTCAGTTGAAACTTTGCAACTTCAACATGCAATTTATAGCCTCTAATTTCTGCCTCATCCAGAAGTCTTACTGCAAGTTGAACTGATTCTCTCTATTTGAAGATAAAACAGACACAAATTTAAAGTCCATGGCACAAATTATTTCAGTAACATTTAATTAAGAATAATGTGCTAAGAATCAATTCCCTGACACACAGCTAAGCAAAGCTTTTTTCCAGCACTCCTGACACACAGCTAGCAATGCTTTCTTTCTTCACCAAGACCAGTACTCTTCACCACCATTACAGCAGATGAATGCTCCCAAAAGCAACAGCACCCATTTTATTCAAAATTTGTCATGGAAACTAATCTGCACTGGTCAAGCAAGCTAATTGAGATTTACAAAAATAAAGAAAATCCAGGGGACTGTTTTTTTTTAAAGCTGGTATCACTTCTCCAAAACCAGCAAGTGTTGAGACTCTCAAGAAAGTGTTAACTCCTTTAGAATTAAGAACATCATTATACTTATTCACTAAATAGCCCTAATTACTAAAATTTCAAAACTAGCAGACTACACGGCAGTTGATTTAGTGCTGTCTCAGGCTTTCTGCAGAATTAACTTTGCAAATCATTCACAAATAAACACAAAAAAATACTACAGTCCAAACTTTTGTACTTTAATACAGAATGCAAGAACAGTTCTAAACTTAACCCAGTTCTCAACTAAAAGCTGCAAACTACAGCATATTCCTACCCACCTCACTATCTCTGTTTTCTTGGCCCCATAGTGGCACAACTTCATGTTAACCCATAATCACCAGCATCCAAGAGAGGAAAGTGTGGAGCTGCGTTCAGCAGGTAGTATGGATATTCTTGGGGAAAGGGGGGTGGTGGAGGTGGATAAGAGGAAAGGAACAAGGTGCACAAGCAGGTAAACGTACAATTCTGAAATAAACCTTTATCTTCAGTGGGAAGCAAAACTGCATTTCAGTACAGCACTGACCTTCAGGTAGCAACAGAGGCCATCTCCTTTAAGATTTCCCTCCTTGTCTTTGTACAGTTTGATTTTGTGTTCTTCTGTCTGAGGATCTCGCATAATGATACCACATTTTGACATGACTTGTATAAATTCATCTTTTGTAATGTCTGGAGGTAAACCTGCAGAATAAATTGGAACAAAAGGCTTGAGTATGTTAGTATGTTCAATTTAAAAAAAAAAAAGAAATCCTTACTAGAACAAAACCCCACAGTCTCTTTAAATGAAAGATAAGAAACTTAAAAGAAAAATTTTCAATACACAGTAAAAAAACCCCCAAAAAAAATCACTGCTTCAGGACCAGTATTTTTTGCAGTACCTTTTAAATATTACTTCACAGCAGTATTTTGAAAATCCTTTTATTTTTTAATATGTGTAACACACAGCAACATCTTTGTGCTTGCTAACATGCAAGCCTACCACTTTAGTGTTGTTGTGATATCAACACCAAAGTGGACACAATGGCCTATGCAAATGTAACTATTAGCCCCAAGTTTTAAATTCCACTGCACCTCTAGAGATTTGAGACAAAGAACAAAACTCCAGTCTGTAAACAGATTATTATTTTCTCCACTCACAAACTTGACAAATAAAGTAACTGATAATGTACAGAGTTCTTTAAGTCTGCACTTTGAATTGAGGACAAGGAAAAGAAATGGAGAAAATGATGTGAACATCCCATGTTAGTCTAGCTGGGATGAGTATTTTTGATAACTGAAGGTTCATGTTTCTGTGACTGCTCAGAACTATCAAAGGCACCTTTGTGCTATACACACCCATAGATAGCCCTCCAGGCATTCCAATAATCAGGAAGAAGAATACTGTATTAAATGGAAATAGTTTCATTTGAGCTTAATCAATCTCTCATTCTGTTCCCAACTTTTTTCTTAAGTACAGTTTCCTCTTTACCTAATAATTCAATTATACATGTACAAGATCAAGTACAAATTAAAGATTAAAACTTGGAATTACATGTATAGTCTAATAAATGTCTTATAAATGTCTCATTCTATTCCTTAGGACTCAAATGTTTTTTCACGGCTGTTACTTAGTTTAAAAATCAGTAAGTTGGCTGACACAGCTCACAGAACATTACATTTAAAAGGTAAAAGCACGGAAATATGTCCTTACATTACTCTCCCACATCTGCAACTTAAAGGTCACAAAGACATTATGCAGTCAGGAACATAATGTTAAATAGCTTGCAAGTGGCAGGCAATAGGTAATAGAAGCCACTGAGACATACATGATTCTCTTACCGTCCTCATGTCTAAGCAGATAACTAATTGCTTTTACTTACCAGTCACATAAACATTTGTATTTCTGTCTTCTTCAACATGAAACCATCCTACAACACAAGAGTTTTAATTCAGTTACACCAGTACATTAAACAGGAGAGTATACACTCATGTTCACAACCTATGAGATTCCTAAGAATATTGATTTTCTCATGGGAAAAGCTCTGAACACGCATTAATTTCTCCTTCTCCCCCACCTGGTGCACATCTTAGGAGGACAGTTATGAATCACAGAATGCTTTAGGTTGGAAGAGACCTTCAAAGGTCACCCAGTCCAGTTCACTGCAACAAACACTGACATTTTTAAATTAGATTGCTCAGAGCCTTGTACAACCTGTCCTGGAATGTGTCCAGGAATGGGGGAATCTATTAACAATCTGGGCAACCTGGACCAGTATCTCACCACCCTCAACACAAAAAAATTCTTTCTTTGATTTATTCTAAATCTTCCCTCTTTTAGTTAAAAGCCCTTGTCCTACCACAACAAGCGTTGCTAAAAAGATTGTCCCTATCTTTCTTATAAGCCCTCCTTTAAGTACTGGAAAGCCATAGAAGATCTCTGTGGAGCCTTCTTCTCTGCAGGCTTAACAACCACAACTCTGTCAGCTTCTCCTCACAGCCTCCAATCATTTCTGTGGCCCAACTGCAACAGGTCCACGACCTTCCTGCATTGAAGACTCGACTCCAGAGCTGGACACAGTCCTCCAGGTAAGGTCTCACCAGAGCAGAGTGGCACAATCACCAATCTTGACTTGCTGGTCACACTTCTTTTGAAACCAGGATACAGCTGACTTTGTGCACTGAAGTACCAAGCAATTTTAAAACAACTCAGGAAATTTTGAGAACAATCCACATCTTTGGTGTGCATGACACAGCCCTGAACAACTGCCAGCTTCCACTCAGTACCTATACAAGTTGCAGCCTACAAAGAGAGAAGTATGGTAACTTACCTGGCTCAAGCTTCCTTTTTTCAGATTTTTGTTTAGCATCTGTTTGTTGTGGTACTTTCTCATTTGCTGATGGCTGTGTTCCTGAAACCTTTGAACTTACGGGTTGCTTACTTTCAGTTGCTGTGGCAGAAGCAGATGAACTGTCTGCCTCTTCTGCATGGAAGCCATAGTTGGCATGATAGGTTGCCAGGAAATCTTCTGTTATCTGAAAAGAAATTGAGAAAATTAATCCAAAATTCACAAATTCATGCTTGTGTTTTAATGATGGTCATTTTTTAATTCAGCAGCACAGAACTGTATTTTAAAGCTGCTTCAAAAATCATCTTTGTAAAGCTATAAGCAGGCATTACTTGAACTATAAAAACTTCACATATTGTAGTTATTCAACAAACATGGCAAGTCCTTCCTTTTTTCAAGTTTTCCACAAAACTTGTATTTGCCTGAAGGACAGAAACAAAGCGCTCCTGACAACGTTGAAGAGATAAAGCGACACTGAAAGTAAGCCAACAACTTATCTGCAGATGACAAATCACTTACTGACATTTGCAGGCATCTGCCCTTTCACAGAAACATTTTCAGAGATGACACAGATTGGTGTTGATAGATAATAAATATTGCAGTTAGATGGAGACATTAGTACAGTTTGTAAGGCTGTACAGTCTATATGCTAACAGATAACTAACTTGCTTTTTTCTAGAAAGAGGCTGTATTTGGATAAAACGTAAGATTGGCTAATGTCTGTGTTTTAGAGACCAGAAAAAACACACAAATGACCATCAGTATTTGCAGCCAGGTACATTTCAATACTAGCCACTCGCAATAACTTGCAAAGGGAGAAAATAACAATACCTCATAGCTGATTTTGCTAGCATCACTGCACCATGAAGTATTTTCAGAAGTTACATGCTCTGAAATCAATTATTCCCTAATTTGAGTGTCTACCTGAGCTTTACTTGCTGAATCACAGAATCATAGAATGGCCTGGGTTGGAAGGAACCCCCAAACATCATCTAGTCCAATCACCCTGCACTGAGCAGGTACATCCTCAACTAGATCAGGCTGCTCAGAGCTTTGTTGAGCCTCCCCTTGAATATCTCCAAGGATGTTGCCTCAACTACCTCCCTGGGCAACTTGCTCCAGTGTTCAACCACCCTACTGCTAAAGAACATCTTCCCAGCATCCTGTATGTAAAAAGGAACAAACCAATGTCATAAGGCTATTATAACAAAGTAGCACAATGGACAGCAGTGCTAAGGACATTCAATTTCTTACCTCCTGTAGAGTTGAAAGCTTCAAATCACTAAGTTTTTATTATGACAAATTGAAAATGTAAAGCTGACAGTAACAAGTTTGTCACAAGTAACACAAGATGCTGTGGTGGTCCATGCAACTTAGAAGTGTAGCACGTAATAGCTCCTACACTACAGACCTGCAGCGCACCTAAATAAGCAGCTGCCCTTACAGACTTGTATCATAACATATCCTCATTTTCACACTCTATGAAATCCAGAAAATTAAGAAGATTTTCAACCTTCTGGTGAACATTATTCATTTTAAGAGAACCTACAATTTGGTGATTAAACCTGCAACAGCTAGCCAACTTTCTGCAGTAGTATTCAACTGCAGGGGGAATCACATTCTTAGCAAGTTACCTACCACGGACTGTCAAATTTTGTTAGTCCATAACAAAGGGTTTTTTTCCATAATAAGCTATCATCCTGCTCTAGATAACACATTACATTATTTCAATTTATGTTTGCAAAAATGCATTTGAAAGGAACTGATACAAGTATGAAGGCTTTTACTGGTTTATTGGAACTTATGTCACACCATGCCTGCAGGGAAAACAAGCACTCCTAGAACTTATTTGGGGCTTCAATCCCCTTCTAGTGGAGAATATCACAAAGAGATCAGTTCTATCTCCATACCCATATGTTTGTACAGATTAGGACAATTAACCTTATAGAAAAAGAAATACAATACTACAGGAGCTGCTACCATGTAATTAACTACAGGTCACACTGAAACAGAAGGGAACAGACTAACCAAATGAAGAGAAGATACTCTACATTGACACAAGACATCTGAAGTCTGCTCTTCCATAGCAAGTCATGAAAGAAGGCAGAGGATTGCAATCTTGTGTCTATGAAGGATTATAAAAGTTGGTATCCATCAATATAACCACTGAGAGAAATGTAATTAAATAATAGACTAAGTTGCACTAATACACTAATTAAAAAATTTACTGTCTCCAAATTTCTGTGTAACGTTGACAGTTAACAGCATTAATTTTTTGCACTGCTTTGAAATACACTTTAGTAGAAGAGAATACACTGCAATAACAGCATGTAGATGATGATTACTTAGATGAGGCAGAATATTTTTACCTTTTATCAGAGAACAGAAATAAAGAATTCTATTACTGCTTGTGGAGAACATAAGGAACTACAACTTCTGGCTCCCATGGGTTTTTTTTTAAACCTATTTTGATAAAATATTCTGTTGAATACAAAGTGAAGTAACCTGAGATATCATGGTACCTAGCTCAGTGACCTATCTTTGACACACAGTGCCTCACAATGATTCTTTACCATCTTCTACCACATCATGTTTACTAATTAACTTTGCTATTCCTACACAATACCTCTAACCCATCATGTTATTGCAGAAATCTGATGTAAGAAAAGCATTTGTCAGTGCTCCTAACAAGAAATAAAATTTTAAAAAGAGATGAGGAAAGAGGGGAAGGAACAGGAACAAGAGAACCCTTACGACATTACTGTGCTTACTGGATATAGCACCCCATAGAAAGACAGGGATACTCAGCTCTTCACTGCTCCACTTTGCAAGTCTGCATTTTTCACATGTTTTTACCTCTCAATAAGCCATCTGCTACAAGGACATCATACTAGGTTTAAACTCATATAAACCTGGCACTACAAGCTTTGTTCTCACTCACATTCCCAGTGTTGCAATGAATTACAAGTCACAAGCACAAACTGGTACATTACATTTACCAAGTATATACTCTTAAATGTCTTTAATACTTCTAAATTGAGAACTTGCCCTCATGCATTGTTATGCAGTAACTACTATTTCATTTGCAGATAAGTAGGTAGGACCTAGATACAAGATGTTGAACCAATCTCACCTTGAAGAGCCATGTTGTTATTGAAAGTTCGGGTTTTATATTTCAAATATTTGAGTTTAAAAAAATGCCTCTAAGCCAAGTATATCTACTCTTCAATACCTCAGGAGCAGGAGAAGGATATCTTTAAATGTACATCGTTTCCAGGTTACAGTAAAAAGGACATACTAATCCATTTTTAGCTAGACCTCTTAACTGACTAGTGCACTTCACTGCCAACAGAAAGCCAAAGATCACCACAGCTACCGTGATAAAGAAACCTAACTATGCCAAAAGCAGCACTGACTCGTTAAGGTCCATAAATATAACTGGGATTTCATGCCAGGCCCGAACAATTTTACAGATTCGCAGCCAAGGAGCAGGGAGCAGCCAGGGTGATTATAAATGGAGACAATGCTAGTCGCTGTGGTTCCGCCTGTAAAAAGGAAGTGTTTTAGCACCAGACTTTCCAGCAGACACCTCTCTGGCTGAATCCAGACAAGTGCAGAAGAGGCCCAACATCGATTCTTCCCCGCTCTCATCCTTCGCCGGGGAAACTGCGACGCGAGCCACGAAAAGAACGGCCCCAGGACGGGATGCGGGTCCCGGTTAGGCCCGGGGGCGGCTCCGCATCCCGGAAAGGGGGAGGGAGAACCAAGCGGACCGGCCCCGCCCCCAGGCACCCACCTTAGGGAACCAGGCCTTCTTCTCCCGGTCCCACTCGTAGGCGGCCCCATCGGCCGGGTCCACGTAGGTGAAGGGGTCGGAATCGCCTTCGCCGCCGCTGGGCTCGGCCTCGTATTGCTGCTGCAGCTGCAACTGCCGATAGAACTCTTCATTCCCATCCTCGCCACTCATCCTGATCCGCACCGGGCCTGGGCAGCCGCGCCGGGTCTGAGGCTACCGCTCGCCCCTCTCGGCAGCTATGGCCGAGGAGCACCGGGGCGCGCACGGCGGGGATCACCCGGAACACGCAGTACCACTCCGCCAGTCCTCGCCCCTAGGCGCACAGCAGCGGAAGTGACTCCTCCACCCGCCCTAGGGCTTGGTGGGTTGTTTTTTTCCCCTTCCGCCCCTAACCACAGCACAACCAATGAGCCGCAGGCAGGTGGATCACGTGGAGAGAGGCTAAACCAATGGGAGGGAGGGAGGGATCGATCGATCATCCTGGAGAGGGCTAGGGGCGTTGTTTCCTTTCCCGCCTTTGGGCGGGACGGGGCTACTATCGGTGGCGGAGTACAGGAGGGCTTGGGCTGGGCCGGGTCAGGCTGGGAGGGGCCAAGATCGAGAATTTCTCTCAGGGCTTGGAAGGCCTGCGAAGCCGTTCTGAGCCTGAGCGTTGTGGTTTCACTTGTATAAGAAAATAGAATCCTGCTAAGGAGCACGAAGCACGGGAATCACTTAGAATCACAATCCTACAGCCTCCCTGGACAGCACTGACCACTCGAGATGCTGCTGTTAGGGGCTGTGCGGTGCTGGTAGCTGGCTACCACCTGCCACTGACACTGGAGGTGTATTCTCATGTGTGACTAGAGGCAAAGAAAAGTGCAGAAAACAGGACAACGGCAGGATGAGTGTCACAAAACGACATTGGTTCTTGCTTCTTCCCTGGCACAGGTCTGGTCCAAGTGGTTCGAATGCTTAAGTTTCCTGGAGAGAAGGAGCTGCTACTTGGGTCTGACTGTGTGGCATGAACAAAAGATGGAGAAAAGGAACTGTTAGCAAGCAGGAACAGGGATTGTCCCACTGGTGCAGTCACACATGAAATAACATGTTCATTTTGGGGCACCTCAATACAAGAAGGACACTGGGATGCTGGATTAGGTCCAAAGAAGGGCAATTAAGCTGATGAAGGGTCTGGAGAACAAACCTTTCAAGGGGCACCTGAGGGAGGTGTTTAGTCTGAAGAAGGAGGCTGAGGGAGACCTTTTTGCTGTCTACAACTACCTGAAAGGAGGTAGAAAGATAGGTGTTTCTCTCTTCTCATAAGTAACAACTGATAGGCCTTAATTTGGGCCAAGGAAGGTTTATGTTATACATTAGGAAAAACTTATTAATTGAAAGAGTCATCAGGCTTTGAAACAGGCTGCCCAGTGGTTGAATCACTATCCGTTGATGTGTTTAACGTTTGTGTAAATCTGGAACTTAGGGACATTATTTGGCAGTGGATTTGGTACCATTAGGTTAGTGGTTGTACTCACTGATCTTAAAGGTCTTTTCTGTGATTTTATGAACACTTCAAAGCCGTGGCTGTTTTGCTCCCCTTGGAAAGGGTTGATACATTGGCACAATGCGAGGAATGAGACTTGTCTTCAAAATTTTAAATTGTTTTGCACTGATTAAGTCTGCAACATGTTAATAATTGGTGTAGTCCTCTATCTATGGATACTTAAACTTTTTAAATAAAATTTACTTATTCAAAGAGACCTTCATTCAGTGCCATCTAGTGGTTTCCACAGTGTAATCCAGACAGCATTACACCAAAACCAGATTTAATTACTGAAGTATGTATGCATGAAAGTATTTTTATTTAGAGGATGAAGCAGCACACTGTTTAGGTTTTGTTTTGCAACATGCAAACTAGATCTATAAATCCCAGGTAGTCAAATAGTGCACATGTTTAAAATAAAAATGTAGCTGAACATCACTATTGAAGCTGGCAATGGCCACGTGCCAATGGCAAAGCAATCTTTCTGCTCAGAACTGAAAATTATATTCAGTACAGATCTTTTCTGGAAATGAGTTTTCCAGAAACAAATATATCTTTACTGTCATACAGACTGGAATGATAATAAAGCTAAAGACACAATCCTGAGCTTGTCAAGGGAGAGACTGACATCAGATAATTGGCTGGTCAACAGACAGATGGATGAAATTGCAAAGGATATAAATACCAGCTTCTAATAACCTTTGGTTGTTACACAAGGAGCTTCAAGAATTTGCTCTTGGCAGGCTGTTACAGTAGTTGTCCAGAGATGGTTTTGTGACTGGTTATAGACTGACAGCTTAAGACTGTCAAATAGGTATCAGATTTTCTGAAGGGGCATAGAGGCTTAACATAAAATGTGCTTACTTACAAAAATTTGAATTTGATATCTGTTTGGAACTAAGATAATCATAGCCTTAAACATCATAAGAGTCATGCAACATAAGTCTTGAAGTGCTTATTTGATTGTGGCAGGTTTTTACATCCATAACCCAAGTAATGTGGTGAAGTCTGTGCCCACACAGTACAGATTTCCCTAGTGTGTAGATCTGCCAACAGCAAGTCAACAGGGCACAGTTCTGAGGAGTAGGAGATCCAAGTTTAGTCTCAGTGCAATGCAAGAGAGAGCCTGCTTGCATGCAGTTTTGCTGGAAACTAATCATTTTTGGATATCAAGACATTTTCCTTCTCAATAGCATCTCTGAAACAATGATTTGTGTCTACACAAACTCTGCTGCTGCAGGCTGCATGCTTTGGGAGTGATGCTAACAGATGGAGTGTTACACAGCTCAGGTCAGACTAAACAGTCAAGAAGTGTTTTAAATAGAGACAAAATGTCTCAAGCATGGAAAGGAGGCATTGGCATTTAGATTTTGTATGTGTCTGTGTAATAAAAAGTCTTGGTTCATCAGAGCTGTCTAGAGATACCATCTACTAAATCTAGTAGTGATTTTCCTAAAGTAGTGTTTTTCTGTCTGTAAAACAACAATCAGCAATTCACTAGCTAATACTTACAGAGTTAAGACTTTTTTCCTAAGATGCTTTGTTACATTAAATTAAGGAGGCAGTAACTACTGATTAAGTACAGGGCAATTAGTCCTGTTTTGCTTTTGGTGGGTCTGGAGCCTGTAGCTGTTACTCAGACTAGTTGAGTGGAGTCTTCACGGTGAGAAAAGCAACAGGAGCAGATCCAGAAGTGCTAAAATTTCAATATCCTTTCCTATGCTGACAAAAGAATTCCACAAAACAGTTCACCTTGCATTGAGGGTACTCTCTGTGGCAGAACCCATAACTAAATGCCTGAATGTTTTTTTAAAATGGCATTGATTGAAATGTGGAAGTACCATAGCTGTATGTAGCTTCTAGCTTATCCTTCAACTGCAGTACTCTTAGCAGAAGCATGAGTGTCAGTGGGCAGCCCACATTTAACTGTGTAAAATAAAGCAATGCTTTCTACTAAAATGTGAGGGTGAGCTTTAAAACAAATGTAAATTCATAACTGGTTTGATTCTGTGCCATTCGCTGAAGCCACTTTCTCTTATTCTACATCCATGCTTTGACATAGTCTAATTCATCTTTTGTGGATTTTTTTTTTAAATGAAACAGCATCTTACAGTGACAGCAGAAGTTAGAGTATTGGTACTAAACTAAACTTGTTGCTAGTATGAGCACAGTTATATTTATATGTACTAATGCTGTGAGTGTGTACATCTCCTTCACAAAACAAACTATCAAAAAGGAACATCCCATAAATCTTTTTTACTTACTCTGTAAGTCTCTACACGAACAAGTCCTTTAATGGAATCTTGCCTATCAGTATTTTGTGCTTTTGTTTCTACCAGTTCCTTCATGGTGGATGTGATAAATAAGGATGGAATTTTGCTTTCGCCTGTATTACTTCTTTTTCTAAAAGTAATTAGAAGTGATTAAACAAATCCTTTAGAAAGTTAGGGTTGTAAGTAGTTAAAAGAGCTTTGTTGTTACAAGTTAAATGTGTGGGTAAGGATGTGATAGGAGAGAGTGAGATTAATTGCTCTAGCTAGAGGATGGGATATCTGTTGTAGAGGAATGTAACAGGATAGTAAGTTTTAGAGATAAGGATTCCATATGGCCAGAAAGGAATATAAAAAGTTGTAAATTCCAAACAGGAGATCTTCGAAGCTGGTTCCATGGAAACACCTCTACATACATAATGTAAAAGCGTGAGTGGGTCTGTGAATGTGAAAACACTATAAAAAGTTTGAAAAAGCTGTTTTGGTTGTGCATACACCACCCATCAGCTGTATGCACCCAGCAGTGCTGTATTTTCTTTGGTTTACTGATGTTGTCCCAAATAAAATCTTTAAAATTTATGTGGGCTTGTTTCTCACAGTGGATATAAGTAGAAAAAACGTAACTCAATAGTTGTATAAATAGACATTATTCCTGTGTGTTCTTTTAGATTTGCACTTTCACCTAGGGGTAAAAGAACTAGTGTTTGGAACACTGAGTTAAAAATGCGAAGTGAATAAATAACTCTTTTCCCCTAAATCCAGTTATGGTAATGTGGATACATTTATGGGTAATTATATTGGGGGAATAGGTAAAATGAACAGTAACAGATTGTTTAGATAAAAATAAATATTGAGCAATATCTCACTCCAATACAGCATGTCATGAAGATTTGATAGTACAGAACTATAAAAGCATAGAGTGCACAAAATAGTTAAATTATGGCTTGAAATATTGCCAGTCTTTACCCAAAACATGAGCAGCATATAGGAAAAGCATCAATTTTGCAACAGGATACATTAGAAATAGACAAAATATTCAGTTAGAAGAGTAATTACGCAAGCAAAAAGTAGAGGCATGCAAAGCAAGGGGTTGGGTTCTAAGGGCTACTCTGAGGTAAAGCCAAGGATTTTGCAGTGGGAAATTTGATCTACAACAGAGATACACTGAAGTCCAGAAATGTGGCAGATGGTTTTCCAAAGACCTTAATGAGCTTAAAGAATGATGTAAGGAACTGTAATGCTTATTGATTTTTCTTTTGTTCAGAATTCCCTACAGTAAGATCCAGGAAGATAAAAGTAAGCTCATAAGTCTGTAGGCTTATTTACTTTTTTCAGTCCTACCCTGCAACTTCATTAAGAAAAAAAAAAAGAAGGGGAAAATACCAGTGCAATGTGTTGGTTATATTTGTACATAGCTCACTACCAGGGAATTATATTAAGACAGAGTAAAATAAAGTCTCTCGAGTCTGCTTTGCCATAAATTGTATTTCTGTGCTGTTATGTTCCCATCTATTTCAGTGTCCTATCCTGCTGTACAATTGCCTCAATAAAAGGGAGAATCCATTTGAAAATTAGTGCTTATAGCCTTGTAGTTTGTGGCATGAAGAGCACAGTAAAATAAGGCCAAGTCTGATGGGATTAAATTGGGCTGTCATTAAACTGGTTCAAAATGACAGCAGAGATTGTATTCCAATGCCCTTGGGATTTATAATTTGGCTTTATTATTCTGATTAGGGCAGTCAGCAGAGAGAGACTGCAAATAGATTTTCTGTATCTCATAATGAACTCAAGAAACAGCTTAAGGGTGGATGGATTTCCATCCATTGTGCTGTTAAGGGCTCTGTGTAGCTGAAGGGGTGATGTATTTTCAAGAGTCAGTTCAAATTCATTCTCCTGTGGCTGACAGCACTTTTTCGTTTCATTATAGTTGCAACCTCTATTCTGTTCTTTAATAAAAAAGATTAATTTTTTACACAAATTTTTTTTTGCATTTTCTACCACCAGCTCCCACAGAAGAAAATTTTGATTCAGGTTACACAAACTTGGGAAAAATAAGTGTCATTCAACATTTTTGTAATGTGGGGTAGAAAGACTTGCCTGCTGTATTTCCTGATGGGAAGACAGTCCCATCCAGCAGTGCTGCTGAGTTTTTTGGGGATGCACAGGATGCCCATGATAGGCTATCCCTGACTGGCCTCTGCATACAGATTCATAAAATCAGTGGATTTAAGATTAGAAGGCCTAACTCATGAGGACAGTCTATCCTAATATTAGAAAGATTTACTGCTTTAATAACCTGACAAATAGAAAATCAGTACAATAGAACAATCCAGCTCTCCCAGCATGCTTGAAAATATGTGGACCACTTAGAATGATGACGTATACCAGAGCAGGAGTAGATCTGTGGAGGGCAGTGGTTGGTGTGCACCCCCCTACCCCCCATGCTGTACGCTTTGGAGAGCTTTACTTCAAACTCACTTTAGTCTGTTTCTGTGGACTGGGTGCACAGTTTCATCTGAGAAAAAATCAGGTAGTGCACTCAAGGCCACTCTACATGACAGAGCACAGAAAGGCAGGAGGGGATTCTTGAACAGTTCGCTTCAAAAGTGCACTGCCGATTCAAGCCAGAAGTCCGATACATGACCACCCATTTTCTTGATGCTACATCACTATAACAATAAATAAGTCTGCACTCTTGAGGTGTTTTACCCAGAGATCACAAAGAATTTCACAAGTGTGGTTAAAGGTGATTGTAGATTTTTAAGAGAGCTGATCACCTGCTGGTTCCCTTGACTCCCTTAGGAGCTTAGCTGGGTACCTCTTCACAGAGCAGTCAGCTCTTATCCAGAGTTTCAAAGTCAGTTATTGACAGAGAGAAGGCTGGCATGGGTCTCACCCAGGACACTTTTTGTGTTTTTACTGCACCATACTACAAACCATAGCTTTTGTTCATTTTAGGATACTTTCTAATGTGTTAATGACATTCAGGACAAGAAATAAAAGAAAAGGTGTTATGAAGGCAAGTGAGTTTGCTCACTCGCTGTAGATGCAAGTGCTTGACAGAGGAATTTCTTGGTCACAAGTCAAAGAAAAAGTCACCAAGAACAAGGCTGTTCTCAGAGCCAATTCACATACAACTCTAATGACTCCTGTCCTGCCCAATCCAGGAATTCCAGTTAGGGATCCGTGTTCATGCTTAGGAACATGATCAGGTCCTTTGAGGTTACGCCTCAAAGTTTGGCCATTGCAGCTTCTTCTCCCATGCAGTTTGATTTCTTTATTGTGTATTTGAAAAGATTAGGAGCTTCCAATGAAAACAATTTGGTGGGGCCAGGCATGGCACCTCTTTCCAGGATCCTAGTTGTAGCAACTTGATGGCAAAAGCTCAGTTTCTGTCCTTCATTATCATACACAGTCTAAACACTTTCCTCTTCTTTGGTGATGCTGTAATCTGTTAGCAGCGTGACGCTGATCTCTGAGCCATTCATGCTGCCCGTGACTGACAGGGCTCTGGTAGGTGTGTTACTGTGGGGAGCGCTAGGAGGCTTTGTAAGAAATTTTGCCTTGCAGCATGAGACTTGCTTTTTAAAATGTTGCCGGAAACTTTTACTCAGCCAATAAAGAGCAAAAGGATTGATGCAAGAATTGCTGAAGGCCAAGGCACGGGAAAAAATAGTAGCTATCAGATGAAAGGTGGAATCATCTACAGAAGCATGGTATGTAAAGGAGCGGTATAGGTAGAGGACGTGGTTAGGCAACCAGCAAAAAGCAAACAGAGCAACAAGCACCAGCACTGTTTTTGCAACTCTCTTGCGGGATTCAATCTACAAGAAAACAATGCATATCAGGTGTTAATAGCAATTAGTGACAAGTTTATGTAGTCAGTGTTGATTTTCAGAGGGGTCTAAATGTCTACATGCATTAGTAATCAAAAAAGCAAACTGAAAAAAAAACCCCATAAACCAACAGAAAAGTAAATATTTCTCTAACAAAGTATTTCCAGTGCACAGGATCTTCCCTTTCTGTTAACAAATCACATGGCAATTTCATCTAGAAGAGGATTTGAGAGAATGCAGTTAATGTTTCTGCTCACATGGATGAGATTCCTGTTTACAATTCAACATTTAACTCTGAGTTTAATAAGGTCATAAGAAAGCAAAACAAACTCCATCCCTCTTGAGGAAAGGATGCCTAATCACAATTGAGTTAATGAACCCTGAACATGTGCTTAAGTGGATAGCTGGGTTTGGATTGCCAATATGGGCTGAGTTTATGGAGCTTTTAACTCTTATTGTCAGGGAAAGGTTTTGCACTTAACAATTCAGATGTAATCAGCATGATAGATTTTGGAAAGCTGGATGTGTTAGTGCTTGATCATAACTTACCTGCTTACGGGCATGACCATGTTCTTCTGCTGGCATGTTGGATGTACTTCTGTATAAAGTCCTGGCGATAAGAAAATAGTAGACGGAAATGACAGCTAAGGGTACAATGTAGAACACTAAGAAGCAAACCAGGGAATGAGCTTCCTGTAGGGTCTTCTCAGATACAGGATAGGGAGCACATGCCTCAAAAGTTACATTTCTATCAGGATTGCTGAAAGAATACAAATCTGAAAAAACAGCCTCAGGGATAGCCAGTATCATGGAGACAATCCAAACACAGCCAGCTTTACAGCACGTCTTCAGGAGTGCATCTGAAGTTTGCAGTTCCAAGGGTTTAACAATGGCTCTGTACCTGAAACCAACCAACATCACTGTCAGAATGTCTGCAGAAATATCACGAGACAATGCAAACTTCTTGAGGATAAAGCCATCTCTGCTCTTGCAGGTGGTAGAATTATCTTGGAAATAAAAATGGATATGAGCTTTTTGTATTTAAAATGTAAATGTAGAAGTGAATTTTAAGCATTTATTTTCCTGAATTTGGTGCAGGACTTGGTATTAAAGCCTTCTGAAATAAAAATTACTTCTATTGTTTGGATTAGGATTAGTAAAGGCAATAAATTCTCCTGTTTTTATGCCTAGAAAGGTTGACTCAGTATGTAAAGCCAGTACAAGTATGAAACAGGTGAACTATTTTATAAACACATTGAACCAAACATACACACCTCTTCTTTCTTCCATGTTACAGCTGAGTGCAGTGATCTGACTCAGAATAATGCTCCAGCATTCATTCATGTTTATAAAACAGTTCTTGTTGACTCATGGCTGAGGCTGTGCAGCACATGCACTGAGTCAGACATATGACGCAAGTTAGGGTGAATCTATGTGGAAGTGGAACATGGAAGAAGTACCACAAAGCTGCCACAAAGGTGGATGGAGCACAGAAAACAATCCAACCTGCTACCAAAGTATTTGGGACTCCCAATGATGCAACACCCCCACCCCCCCCTTATTGTGCAATTGTATCTCTGGTTCCTGCAACTCTGGAACATCACCTGCTGCTCTGCATGCCTTAACTCCAACCTAAACAATTCCGTGATGTTCTACCATGAATAGCTTCGAGAGGTGGATAGGGAGCCCTGTATTTTCTCGCATGAGAGCCAGAGTCATGACATGAAACCATGTGCAAAGCAAAAAAAAAAAAAAAGGTTCTTTATGCAACAGGCAATCAGTCATTGCTAGACAAGTTCAACAGGAAAATCCACTGAGGTTATTAAATAAACAGAAATCACATCTACACATTAGGTCATCCGAAGACTTGGGGTCTCAGTGTAGTGCTGGATAGTGGGCTTTCTTCTTCTCCATGTACTATAAATGCTGAAGGCTGGTATTTGCCTATGTAGAGCCTTGATCTTACCCATTGTGGCCATTCGTGTGTTGCCTGTGGGATTCTTTTGGAATCTAGTAACAGCAGCATTGCTTAAATTCTGGACATACGGATACTTGCTATGACATACAATCCTCAATTGCTGCCATACAAGGAAAACCTCTTTTCCACTCCTAACACTAACATTTGTTTGGGGGGTTTCTTCTCCTTGACGTGCTTATGCTGCTTGAACTGCAGTTTCAGTTTTGTTCATTCAGAAGAGAAGTGCCTGGACAACTGGTTGTTCGGCAGCTCCTGACAGCAGGTAGATACAAGCACTGATCCCTGCTAACACTGCTGTCATTGCTTAATTTCAGAACCTCTCAAATAAAAAAATATCATTGGAAAAGATAAAAGAACTGTATGAAAATATACTAACACTGTGCCACCACACTAAGCACTTATCAAGCTGAAAATTACTACAGTGTATATTCTGTAATAACCATCAAATCATGAGTCATTCATCTGTCCTCCTGTCCATTCTGTGTTTTCTTCTGGCTTTTTACCCCACCTATCAACCTTTTACATTGTAGGATTTTAGAGCCTCATGGAGTGTATAGAACAAAGGACTTCCACACAGACATTTTCACTGTTAATTTTTCATCTTCCCTGACTACCTTAGAGAACCACTAGATAGCACCAATATACCATCTTTTCCCTGCCTTAAGCAATTTTCCTTTTGAGAAAAAACCCAAACCTGTACTTCAAGCTAATATAAGGTTAAAAGACTTTAAAGAGTCATTCTCATTTCACTCCATTAAAGATAACACACATTTTGAAATTGAAAGGGAGAGCTTGATTTGGTTTTTTTCTTTAGCCTATTACATACATGCCATAAGTGCAATACGTGCCATTTAATGTTGTGCCATTTAACATTGTGCAAAATGATAATTTCTTTTAGTAATTTCTAACTTGATACCTGCGCTATCTCCTGGCAAACCACTCGCATCAGACCCACCTGTCAGCACTGAGAACAGTCAGGGTAAACACTGATACTCCAACTGAGGTTAACTGGATAAAAGACAGCAGCTTGCACCCAATTCTTCCAAAAAGCCAGGTATCCACAATATAACGTGTTGCGTCTACAGGCACACAAGTTAACAACAGCAGTAGGTCTCCAAATGCCAGGCTGGTGATGAAGATGTTTGGAACCGTCTGCATTGTTTTAATCTTGAAAAAGACTTTGATGAGTATAGCATTTCCAAGGAGACCCACTGAAATGATCACAGCGTATGTAACATAGATGGTGCAAAGTATTTCTAATCCTGGAAAGGAGTCTTCGGTCCATTTTTCATTTGTGGATTCATAATCAATGATTGATTTCAGTTCAGTACCATTTGTTGATGCACACCAAGTCTGATTAGCTGAATGCGAGTACACTTGAGGCATTTTTTAACTGTTTCTTCTCTCCAAGCTGGACTTAAATTGATCAAAAAGATGTTTAATATCTAGCTTGCAGCATTGCAGCAAAGTCAATAGAAAGGTACAGATTTGTGTCTGAAATGAAGATTCCAGAGACACATTAACTACTTTCATGCTTTTCTGGGTCTCAAAACATGCCTAGGAGGAATGCACACAGATCTTGTTCCCAACTGTGTAGGAGGTGGAGAATTTTTTTATTGGCTTTTCAGCTACTGAAGCAGAGAGGGAGGAGGAAAAAAAAAGAGGGGTTCTTTAAAGATATTAATGATGTTTTTTTCTTGGAGGTATCTAGAAAGTAAATTCTGTCTTGTAATTGCTGTAGGATTACGATTTGCATCTTACCTAGCAAATGGTTTTTAGTATTTTTCTAAATATTCCAAAAAGAAAATAAAATGAAAACCTGAAATAGTTCTCTCAGTAGTGCAGATAAGCATAGAATATACTAATTTACCACAGAGCCCTACAGTATACATTAATGACAGATAAAATACCTCAGAATATGGATAGCATTTGCTGAAAATGTCATAGAAACAGCCTGTGCTTGTCTATCTTCTGATCAGGCTTCCTATCACAGGAATGCAGTGCTTTGAAATAGTCCCATTGCCATCAAAACCACAACTTATGCTGAAGTTTGAACAGGTTTAGGAATAGTTTCTGTGCAGATGCCTGTTGTCTTGCAATAAGCATGAAATCATAGAACAGTCTGGGTTGGAAGGGACCTTTAAAGGTCATCTAGTCCAACCCCCAGCAATAAGCAAGAACTTCTCCTACTAAATTGGGTTGCTCAGAGTCCCATCCAACCTGACCAGGGATGGAGCATCTACCACCTCTCTGGGCCAGTGTTTCACCACCCTCATACTGAAAAATTTCTTCCTTCTATCTGGTCAGAATCTCCCACCTTTTAGTTTAAAACTAATTTATATATTTATTTGCTTTGGATGGTACAACTTGTGATTCAAAATATTTCAGGAGAAAAACAGCTTTTAATGATGCTCTCTCAAACGTGAGCACCATGGGTTTTCTTGTCAACAGTCAAATCTTAAACTTCATTCTGTAATGTAAACTAGGTAAAAGGAATGTGAGTTAAATCTCCTGAAATTAAGAAAGCCAAGATGTAGTTTCTAAGTAGTAGAAGTGAGAAAAATGTCAAAGGACTGAGCTTTATGCTTTGAAAATGAAGATAAATAGCTGGAGTACTTTTTTCCTGCAGTTTGTTCTTCAGGTGTGACCTTGAGTGAAGAAGGTACCTTGCTCAAATCACAAAAGCAAGCTTAAAGTCAAGTTTCTTTAGCTGCACACACACATACTGTGACACATAAAACCCAATTTGTGTCCTTAACTCAAAACAAATCCTTTAAATATTGCATATGAAAGCAGTCTCACTCCTTGCAAACATGACTATGACATAGGTATCAGGTGGTGATAGACCCAATGGTAGATGATGGTAGATGGTAGATCAGATTTATGATCAATACTATGATCAAGTGGAAGATGGAGTCAGTGACACCAAAGGATGCATGGGCTAGGATTTCCAGTTATGTTTTCTGAAAGTTCTTTTAGAAGAGCACTTGTCACGATCAACCATAACATATCCTTCGATGAAGTATGTAGGTTGCTCACAAATTTAGGTGTTTTGAGGATGCCTGATTATGTTGTCCACCCACAGTGGAGTAGTATCATGCATCATATTTAATATAGAATTCAGAAACTAGCAGATTGTGACAGCTTAATGTCAGGTAGTTACATAAAATGTTTAGATTTTCTGTATAGGAGAAGTAGGGTATCACCAAACATTGAGAACTGATTGCTCTACACTGAATACTCAAGAGTCGTGTCTGAATGAAACACCAGGAGTTTAACTGAATTGGAATTTAGCTGAAAGAACCTTGTTACTTGCCTTGAATTGCATTAGAGGTTGGTTGATGCAGCAGTAGAGATCCCAGCCTCTTACAGTGTAAGAGCTTCCAGAGCCATCTAAAAGATTAGGGCTTACAATGTGAAATCCAATCTCAGTTTGTTCTGACAGTCATTTTGTACAGCAGTATAGAAGACCTGGATTCATATTCTTCTGTGTAAGACATAATGCAGAGAAATGGAGACTCCCAAGCTACAAGATGGTCCCAACAGTTTGTTTCAGGGATGATTCAGTATGAAGGGAAAGGTGACAGAGTTCCTAACCCGTAAAGAAACCTCCTTTAATCTGTGCCACAGATTAAAGCAACCCCAGAGTGCTAAGGGTTAAACTCTGTTTACAGCTAGCACTTCATGTGCTGTTTTTTTCAAACTGAATGTGAATTCATGTATCTGACTCTGAATGCTTAGTCTGAAGTTTTAAACTTTACAAGCCCGTGTTACCTAGAAACACAGATACATTTTCACTGCTCTCTCTCTAATAGGGCATAGTACATATGTCTAACCCAGCTAACAGCAGCATGAACATTCTACTTAGTTTCCTGCTGAGAGATTATATTTTTCTCAGCTTTCTGCCTTCGGAAGAAGGGGAAAAGCAGGCTGAGGGGAGACCCTACTACCTTAAAGGAGGTTGGAGAGAGGTAAGGATCAGTACGTTCAACCAAGTCAGAAGTGGCCTTAAGTTGAGCCAAGGGAGGTTTAGATTGGATAGTAGGAAGGATTTCTTTACTGAAATTACTGTTACCGTGAGTTGGAATGGGTTGCCCATAGCTATGGTGGAGTCCTCCTCCCTGGAGTTATGTAAAAGTTGTGAGAAATAGTGCTTGAGGATATGGTTTAGACAAGGACTTGTCAGTATTGGGTTAATGTTTGGGTTCAATGATCTTGAAGGTCTTTTCCAGCCTGGGTGATTCTGTGATTTTGTGACTCTGGTAGAAGGAAGCTCCTCTGTGTTCATGGTTCTTCTTATGGTTCCTGTAGGTTTTTAGCCAACTGGCTGGGCTTTTTGTCTGTGGAGCCTCAGATACATTGTCTTAGCCAATCACTAGGAGGTGAGACGTACTATTTTGAAAAAGCACACAATATAGCATTCTCTAGGCTCAACAAAAGCCTGAAGGACAGACAGTAAGCAGCAAATATGCAATGTGTTTATGATGGTACAGTTTCAGTGCTTCTGTTCTTCAATTTTGTGTGTTCTTCTTTAGTTCCACTGGTAGAAACCAGGAGAAAAACCAGGTTTTTAGCACAGATTCCGAAGCCTTCCCTCCTGTGCATCCAGCTGAAAAGGAAGAGAACAGCACCATTATTGCAAACAACAAACAAGACCAAAGTGTCATTTTAGATCAGTGTTTGCTGGTGCAAAAAGAAATTTGGGTGATTCTGGCTATTGTCTAAGTACCAGCCTTCACAGAAATTTAAAGTTCCTTTTGAACTCCATGCTGCAAAAGATCCCAGAAGTAAAATACTCAGAAGTATGTTCTTTAGCTGTATTTTTAATGCAAATTTTCTGTTTTAATTCAGTGTGACTGCTGCCTTAAGTCATTTCCATGTGCTGCATAGTATCACCCACTCAGAAAAATCTCTTTTGGAATGATTTGCTCCTCACCAAGTCAAAAAAACCAGAGAAAACAGCCAAAATCTTAACTCCCATCAAAGAAATGGATTTTCCAAAATTGTAATTATTTTGTGGAGTGTATTTTTGCTACTTCAGTGTACAGTGGTCATGCTGCACTGGTTGTTATTTATACAAATATGTCACAAGTTTTTGTAGTGTTAGGAACACAAAACTGATGCACATTGAACTGCAGCTGTATTAGCCAATCTGTTTTTTTTTTTAGCATTATTTTAACTCACTTTCTGCATTATTTCTGAATAGAGCAATTTAGTTGTCTTAATTCTTCTTTTATGTCTCAAACTCATTTTCTGCCCTTGCTTTGATAGCCTTTCCTAGCAATTTTGCCATCTGTTTACTGCTGGCTGATGGATCTTTCTGTCTCTCCACTGAGTGAAATGACGTTTGTGTTCCTCAAGTGTTAGCAGCCGAGTGATACAGAACAGCTTGTCTATCCTCATCCTGAATTTTGGTAGATTCTGTTGTGGCATCCTCTTCATAAAAGGCTATTCTCAGATGAAGATCTTTTTTATAGTCAAGCCTGATTGCTATCCCCATGACCACTGTTCAGCAAAGAGCAGGATTCTGCCATTGGGTCACCACAGGCACAGTCCTCTTACTCCTGCCTAGAGTTAAAATACTTGAAGTCTAGGAGTCTGCCCAGTCTTTGTTTCCCTTCCAATATCTTTCCCTTTCAGCAAATCTCAGTACACTTCCTTTTAGGTCGTTTGCTTTTGATGTAGAAATTAAGGCTTTTTTTCTCCTCCATCAAGAAGTCCTAACCTGGAGTTCTCTAACAACTCCAGTTTATAAGCTAGACTCTGCAATCCTAACTAGAACTATATCATGTGAAATATCCTTTTCTGTTCACTGAAGTGGCTTTGCCACCTTTGTGTGGGGAAGAAGAGACCCTGCTCTAGAGACAAAATTCTCAGGGATGGGTGTATGTAATTGCCATGTTCCTCACTTGCAGCTTTAGTGTCTTCTTAAATTGAAATTGCCAATAATTGCCAATAATGGCAAGATGAGGGGACAAAGAGTATAGAACATTGACTCACATCAGTGGTAAAAATGAAGCTTTTATCTGACAGCCACTTGATGGGCTGTGTATCTTGTATTACTGTTCCCAAACCAGATTCTAGTGTGCAGGCAGGCAAGTATTCAATGGGGAAGCCTGAGTGCACATCTAGAGTGAGCATTGATGTCAGACACTGATCCATGTCTAGAGTAAATTACTCAGATATTCAGGGTCATTCAGATATTCCCAGTTCTATTCTGTCCTACTGCAAGAAAGGGAATGTGTTGGTTGTGTACACTGCATCCAAGTCCCTCTATAATGGAATGGACATAATCCTTTCATGTCACCAGGTATCCATTGTGGAAGAGCCAGGAGTGTCAGGCAGTAGGAAGGGAGATTGCATAAGGCATTGCCCACACTGAATTTCTTCATTTGTGAGCACAAGAGTTTGGCTTCAGTGTCTATCAAGCTGATGTTTTCACTTTGCTATGAGTGGGAACACCTCTATCCTTTTCTTTTATTTTTAACCATTGCCCAGTATCCTCTGCACTTGGAGACAAAAAACTACTGAGTTATTAAAAGGGGAAATGCATTTTTAGGATATTTTAATGACGATTCCCTTTGCTGTGTCACATTCATAGCAGACTGTAACCATTCATTGTCAAAGACTACCCATGTAGGAGAAAGCCACATTGATTTATTACTGATTTTACCTCCATATCACCTGTATATAACCTGAGCTGATTCTACACAAAGGACAGGTGGAAATGTGCAGGTATGGAGATTCATGGCATCAAATCCACCAGTAATATTTTATTGGAACTGATTCACTGCTTTTTGGAACTGAAGATAAGCTATTCACTCCAACTATCAAACACCACAAAGCTTATTAGCATGTCTGAGAGCAAAATACACTGTCGCAGCCCTTAGTGTTGAAGGTGAGGTGGAAGGTCAGCTCAGAAGAGCTGTTTGGAGCAGCATTCCGCAACAAGATCATAGAATCATAGAATCACAGAAACATCATGGATTGGACAGGATCTCAAAAGATCATCTAGTCTAATCCCCCTCACAGCAAGACACCTAGACAAAGTCAGAGAACAGGACATTACAGACTGGAAAGCAACCCAGAAAGATCATCCAGTCCAATCCCCCTGCCACAGCAGGACACTTAGACCAGGTCCAGGCAGGTTTAAAATGTCTCCAGAAAAGGAGACTTCACAAACCCCCCAAGGCAGCTCCCTCCAGCGCTGCCTTAAACACCTCCATGGATGGGGCCCCAACCACCTCCCTGGGCAGCCCATTCCAGGCTCTCACCACTCTCACGGTGAAGAACTTCCTCCTCACATCAAGTCTAAATCTACCCCTCTCCAGCTTTGCTCCATTCGCCCTAGTCCTGTCGCTACCTGAGATCCTAAAAAGCCCCTCCCCAG
>VZRI01010933.1:19255-34001 GCA_013397515.1 Upupa epops | reverse complement strand
AGCCCTCTTACTGATCCACTATTAATTGAAAACGTAATCATTTCATGATCACTGCCTCCCCGACAGCCTCCAACAACCATATCACCCACCAGGTCTACCCTATTTGCAGACAGCAAATCAAGAAAAGCCTTCCCCCTAGTAGGTTGCAATTGGTTGCAACCAATTGCAACAAAAACAGTTCTCAATACACTCTACAAACCTTCTAGACTGCCTCCTCACTGCTGTGTTAAGGTCCCAGCGAATATGTGGGAGGTTGAAGTCACCCAAGAGAATCAGGGCAGGCGATCTTGAGATGTCCTTCAATTGTTTAAAGAGTATCTTATCAGCTTCGTCATCCTGATTGGGTGGTCTGTAGCACACTCCTAACACAATGGCAATCTTATTAGCTAACCCTGTGATCTGAACCCACTCTGTCGTCCCTGATCTCAAGTTCCGTCACTTCCAGGACTTCAGCAACATATAAGGCCACTCCTCCACTCCTTCTCCCTCTCCTGTCTCTCATCAATAGCATGTATCCTTCCAGTCCAACACTATATACCCCAGAATCTGATACCAAAGACTGAAAGGGGGCACTGATGGACTTCTCCCTCTCCCCTCTGATCTACCTCTGTGGGTAAGAACTCTGCCTTTTGTCTGTAACTGCACCACTTCTATGTTCATTTGCTTATTTGTGTCCTTTTATATTTCTGTAACTGTATTGCTTTTCCACCCAGTGTCTATTTGGTATTCCTTACGGACACACTCTGTTTCTGCAAATTAATCCTATCCCTGACAATCCAAAGAATCTATGTACCAATAGGTGCAAGCTGGAACATAGCAGGTTCTGTATAAATATCAAAAGAAGCTTCTTCACAGTGAGGATTACGGAGCATTGGAACAGGGTGCTCAAGCGGGTTGTGGAGTCTCCTTCTCTGGAGATGTTCAAGACCCGCCTGGATGTGTTCCTGTGCAACTTGGTCTAGGTGATCCTGCTGTGGCAGAGGGATTGGACTAGATGATCTTTCGAGGTCCCTTCCTATCCCTAATGATTCCATGGTTCTATGTTGTTTGTGAACAATAAATAATGCTATTTTATAATCCGGTTTGTATTTTTATCCTCACAGTCAATCGACATTTGTATGAAGGTCTAAACTCGGCTGCCCCTAGCCCCTCCATCTGTGAGGACTCAGCTACAACACAAGGGGGTTTAGCCTTAAGAAAATGTACCCAATTCCTCCTCCCCCTGGCCCCAATTTTCACTCAACAACAGGCCAGGAAGTATATCCTGGGAAAAATCCTCTGTTTCTGTTTTCCATGCTAAGGAGATACAGTGAAAATCCTAAGAGAAGAAAGAAATGTACAGCTTTCATATGCATCTTAGAAAACAGTGGAGCTGGCTGGAATCACATGCTAGGAAAGTTATTTTGGAATCAGCCACCTGTAAGTCTTGCTTAGAGCTTTTCACTTTTAAAACAAAATACTTCAAATGCAAGCATTGCAAATGCAAATAATGCAAGCATATGCACACAAAGTCGCAGTAAATTTCATTAGAAAAATATTTTGAATGGTAAAGGTAAATGCTTGCAATTAAAGGAAATTAAGTGGAACATTCTCATGTTAACAGACAGGAAAGAAATTAATATTAAAAATATTTTTTCAAAAATATGTAACTCACAAAGTACTCCCTCTGAAATTTCACACCTTTCTATAAAAACCTTCCATGCAATCATAAAATATTTCAAAAAAAGATTAAGAAGAAAGTTCATTAAAAATACTTGACAGGTGACAAGTTTTTAAGAGTGAATTACAATTCACTATTAAGGGAATATTCTGCAAAAAAATGTTGATTGTTGTGGTTCATCACAATGGAGAACATGATCAAACGCTAAGGAATAAATTCTACTTTAACTATAGCAGTGTGTATCAGGTAGATTCAGCAGGCTTGTACAAGTAAGACAGCAAATGAAATGCCTACCTATAAAACTTGGCTAAGAGGCAACAATCTCAGGCTCAAAAGTGGCTTAAACCACTTAATGTAAATCCTCATACTACACTGCTTTTAAGCTTCTTATGTAGAGGAAGGGCTAAAAACAGCTGGAACTACATAAAAAAATATTCGAAGAAAACCACCCCCATCACAAAACACAACATCCCAAACCAGAACAAAAACCAGAACAAAATACTAGATAGCAGACATAAACTGGGACACAGCCTGGAGCACTGAAGATATAATTGGAGGTGCGTTGGTGTTTTTACATCACTGCCTCATCACTTTATGTCCTTTGCTCTCAATCATGCCACTGAAGGAAGGAATACTCAGATTGTGATGGGGATCATTTGTTTTTGGTCTTCATTTGTTTTCATGCTGTGTCCTCCAGCCTCATGTACTTGTTAATTCAAAAATACACTTCTCTTCAAACCTATCTGTAAGCGCAAGTGCATGCCACATTATTTTGCAGAAATTACTTAATTCATTGGTTTGGCTTGTTATACAGTTGCAGGAAAATATGCCTCTTGCATGAAACACAAGCAGTGCGAAGTAAAAATATTAAGTGAAATCACAACACTGTATCCAGGATTCTGTATTATGCTGCTTCTTATTAATATATGTGCATGGTTTTTAAACAAATGTGCCAAAGAAAACACTAAAGGTGGGAAAATAAAGAGAAGAATATTTACTGAATACACCTTTTCTTCCCCTCTGTTTGTATTACAAAGTTGTTCATGGTTCTGATTTGTTTCCTTATGAATACATTTCCAAAATATCATACCTGAAAGATGAATACTTTTCCTTGAATATGATGAAAATACACATATTTTATATCACCAACACATTGTTTTCGGAGAGGAAGGAAAGAAGAAAAAAAACCATAAAAACACCACATCCTTTTTTTTCATTTCCTTATTTACTGGAATGCTGGAATGCCTAAAACTGTTTAAGCCTGTGAGACTGAGGAGTAATTACATTGAAAAAGGAAAGATTTTTTTTTTTTTCTTGGAATGGATGAACTCTGTAAGTTTGTCTGAAAGCTCAGTAGGAGCAAGTGAGATTAAAAATCTGACCTTAACTGTGAAGGAGAGGTACTTCCTGTGACTTACAAACTAGTTGGAAGACTGGGCTTGCATTTTTACAGAAAGGAGATCCAGAACTCTCTGTAAAGTAGGCGTCCCAGAGGAGTTGTGATTTAGGCAGAAAGAGCTCCAGATTTTGATAAGATACATCACTAATCCAAATATCAAGGTTTAGCAACCATCACTTTCTAATCAAACCTCTTCCATTTGTTATGCTTACAGAACTTAGGATGGACAGCACAGGATAGCTTCTTTCTTTTTTAGGGGCTGAGATGTCATTATATGAACTATTCTAAATGTCACATAATACTTTAGGTATAAAATAACCCACAAAATCTGCACACTGTTTTCATATCCAAATAGTGAACCACAAGACCAAGCAGGGTGAATATTTTCAAATACAGGCTTCTCAGGTCATGTTTATAATATTTCCATGATGCATGAACTTGCATAAAAAAGTATCACTGCACACCTTTGCCATCATCAACTTAAATTATAATAGTGCAATGAGGCTGAAAATTAATAGAATTGTATGTAATTAAATACTAAACAGCTGAAAAGCTATGCTATGATTTTAATAAAGGTAAAATAAATATCTATGCAATGATTAGATTGATCTGTGAAAATAATACGAGAATCAGTTAATGTGGTGTAGCCCATTAGGAACATTGGTCAGAAGAAAATAATTTTGTAAACGTTCTTTCTATTAAGAAAATTCTATCAATTTCAAGATATTCACTGAATAAGCTCTAGCTGGTGATACTGCCTAATAAAAAATGTAAGTTACAGAGTAAAAAAGATTTCAGTAGGTTCCCCTAGAATATGAATGCGCAGCCTGATTATAAGAGAGATATGTCAGTTAATTAAATACTACAATTGGCAAATACATGGTTTTGTGGCATCGTACAAATCCTCACTGTGGAAGCTAATTTGCTTCATAAGCATTAATTTGAAAGATAAGGCAATTATTTTGTGGCTGTTACAGAAACAGACTGTATTCTAACCAGAACCTCAGCTAATCAATTTTACAGCCTAGCCATATAAAAAGTTTCTGTCCAGTAATTTTTTGTTTGTTTGTTGGGCAGGTTTTTATAATAAAAAAATTTGGAAAGTAAGAAAAACTTCCAAGAACAATTTTTACCATAGAAGATACCGGTCAAAGTTGATCCAATACATTCTTACTACAGAATTCCAGGAAGAATTTTGTCAGTTACAAAGTACTGTGCTGTGATACACACACATTTTCCATTACAGTAACAAAACTTACTTAAGCAATGTTAGTGTTTACTTTTATTTACATCAAGTAGATCTAAGGACAAACATTTACATTTGCTTACTTATTTACACAAGTATTTTCAAAAAACTTGTGTGGCCTTGTACAAAAGGCAATCCTTTTTATGGTAGTCAATCACGAGATTAAAAACATGATACATATAGGTAGCTAAAAGGGCATGAGCATGTATTTTATATAGGTTTATGTAAGAGATTTCTGTATATGAAATCCTTATTAAAACAAGCACCATTTTAAAAGCAGATATTCAGCAGTCCTTGGAAACTACCATATTGCAGAAAAATATATGACAATCTATCATTAGGTTTAGATATGCACACTTGACATATCCCTGTATTTGTATAATTACAAAGATTTTCATGACTTTTCAGTAATACCTTTCCAGTTTCAGGTGCATGGAAATAAAACCTGCCTTCTTTTTTTCAATAGTAGACCAGATGCATTTCTCCTGCTGAAGGTGTTGCATTTTGCAGGAAAGGGAAACTCTGAATCACTAAATCAAATTAAGGGAAAAAACCAAAATAATCCCCTCTATGACTGCCTCTATAGGATATCACAAAGCATCATGTCTACATGCTTCTTAAATGCCTCCAGGGATGGTGGTTCAATCACCTCCCTGGGAAGGCCGTTCCCCTGTTACAATGCCTCACCACTCTTTCTGTAAAGAAATTCTTCCTAATATTTAAACTCATCCTCTCCTGCCTCAACTTCAGACCACTGCCCTTGGCTCTGTCATCAGTCACAAAGGAGAAGAGGCCAACCTCTTTACAACCTCGCTTCAGGTAGTTGTAGAGGGCAATGAGGTCTCCCCTCAGCCTCCTCTTCTCCAAACTAAACATGCCCAGCTCACTCAGCCTCTCCTCATATGACTTGTTCTCTAAACCGCTCATGAGATTGGTAGGTCTCCTCTGAGCATGCTCCAGTATCTCAATGTCTTTCTTATAATGAGGGGACCAGAACTGCACACAGTACTCAAGAGGAGGCCTAAAGTACAAGGGTACAATAACTTCCCTTCTTTAGCCCACCATGGTATTAATGATAAAAGCAAAGATCCTGTTGGCCTTCTTGGTCACCTGGGCACACTGTTGGCTGATATTAAGCTGTCTACCAGCACCCCTAGGTCCTTTTCTGCTGGGCAGCTTTTGAGTTAGTCAACCTCAAGCCTGTAGGTTGTTGTGACTGAAATGCAGAACCCAGCACTTGGCCTTCTTGTACCTCACACAATTAGCCATCAATCCAAGCTGTCCAAGTCCCTCTGTAGAGCCTTCCTGACCTCAAGCAGATCAACACTCCCACATTATTTTATGTTGTCTGCACACTTACAGAGAGTGCTCTCAATCCCCAAGTCCAGGTTATCAATAAATATATTAAACAAGACTGGACCCAAAACTGAGCCCTGAGGGACACCACTTGCAACTGGCTGCCAGTTGGATTTCACCCCATTAATCATAACTCTCTGGAAGTGGCCAACCAGCCAGTTTTTCACCCAGTGAAGGGTGCATTTACCTATACCGCGATTTGCCAATATCTCCCGAAGAATGTTGTGGGAGACTGTCAAAAGCCTTCCCGAAGTCCAGTGGAAAACATCCACAGAGAAAGAGATCTTGGTTAAAAAAGATCTCCCTTTCATAAACCCATGATGGCTGACCTTGATCCTTTGGTTGTCCTGCAATTGCCTTGAGAGCTCACTCAAGATGATTCTCCCCATGATCTTTCCTGGTACTGAAGTCAGGCTGACAGGATTGTAGTTTCCTGGATCNCCAGTGAAGGGTGCATTTACCTATACCACGATTTGCCAATATCTCCCGAAGAATGTTGTGGGAGACTGTCAAAAGCCTTCCCGAAGTCCAGTGGAAAACATCCACAGAGAAAGAGATCTTGGTTAAAAAAGATCTCCCTTTCATAAACCCATGATGGCTGACCTTGATCCTTTGGTTGTCCTGCAATTGCCTTGAGAGCTCACTCAAGATGATTCTCCCCATGATCTTTCCTGGTACTGAAGTCAGGCTGACAGGATTGTAGTTTCCTGGATCCGCCTTCCAGCCCTTCTTGTAGACAGGTGTCACATCAGCCACCTTCTAGTCATCTTGTACCTCCCCTGTTGACCAGGATTGTTGAAAAATAATGGAGAGAGGCTTGGTGAGCTCTCCTGCCAGTCCCTAAGTACTTTTAGGTGAATGCCATATGGTCCCATAGACTTATGAGTACCTATGTGCAGAAGCAGATCATTAACTATTTCTTCTTAACTTATGGGGGATTTGTACTGTTCACCATCCTTATCTTCAAGCTCAGGAGGCTGAACTTTCTGGGTGCAGTTGGTCTGTCCATTGAAGACAGAGGCAAACACAGGAAATGAACTCCAGTCAGGCAGGGGGAATAAAAATGCCATCCAAAATCAGGTGTCATGTCCCAGTCGATCAAAGAAGGGAGTTACTCAAGTTCAAGGATTTGCTTAGATCAAACTAACAAGGTCCTCACGGAAATCAAGTTCACTAAACTTCCCACATGCTGAACCCAGAAAGCAAAGACTAAAAGGGAAAAGAAAAAAGAAAGAAAACAAATTAGAGTTCAGATCACCATTCTGTGCTGCAGTGGTGCTCCAGCCTCCCTCTCACTCCTTGGCTCCACAGATCTCTGGAAAACTCCTTAGTTTCACTGGATGCCTTCTTAGTAATTTTTCTGACATAGTCAGTTTCACAGATAGGGAGCAATTGAGGTGGTAATAGCTGACTGATTTCCCTTTGCTTCCTCACTTTTGCATACTTTTGATATCTCTGGCAGTCCTTTGTCAGTCTCTTGTCATGGTCACAGGCTGGGGATGCTTATGACTCCCTGGGTCTTTTGAATCCTTCCTTTAATCCCCTACTCCCAGGAATAATTTCTTCACCCCCAATGATATGGGAGACTTTGTTCATGGGGACTTAGACAAAACACGAGTGAGTAAATTCTTGACAGATGGCAATTCATCATGTTCCTACCACATAAGCATACTTTTTCAGATAAAATGACAGTGTCTCAGGGTCTGCTTCTTCAAAGTGCATATCTCTTTGCCTGGTGCAGGGTCTTCCATATCCTCCTACTCAGAAAATATTTTCCATTCATTCACAACTGTTTGAGCCATCTTACATGTTGTTAATCAGATTCTGACAGAAGGGAGACTGATTTCCCATTTATGCTCCAAGACTGTATTAGTTCTCTCTGTAAAGTATCTGAGTATTCTTCAGGGCTGTGAAAATTCTCACATGACTTTGCACCTTTTTTGAGACTTCCATCTCCTCACTTTTAATAACAAGAAAGGATTATAGATAAGGAATTGGCCTGGGAATAGGAGTGTGCAGAATAAGGATACAGATTATGGTGCATGTTTTGAATATAAGCAAAACACGTGGACAGTTGCAGCTATAATGACTTAAAAAAAAAGGTACACATTAATTTGTAACTTTTTTAGACTCTGAGGTGGAATGTTGTAGAGAGGTTGGGTCACTCTCTTCTCCAAAGTCAGTAGCAATAGGACAAGAGAAAATTGCCTCAGGTTGTGTCAGGGGAGGTTTAGGTTGGACATTATGAAAAATGTCTTCACTGAAACAGTGGTAAAATATTGTTACAGGTCGCTCAGGGAGGTGGTGGTGTCACCTGGAGGTGTTATGAAACCATATAGATCTGACATTTGAAAACAGTTTAGTGGTCATGGTGGTGTTGGATTGATAGTGATCTTGGAGGTTTCTTACAATCTTAATTATTCTGTAATTCTGTGAATACAATCATGTGGTACCTCTGGACATCCATAAAGACTGAGGACTTAAAGAAATTTCACCCTGAAAATCTTGCAGGGTCTAAATTTAGAAGACATACCCTGAATTAAGCAGACACTGGACAAAAATCTAGGAATCACAGTAGATAGAGGTGAATGAACTCCACAAAAGTCCACACTTCACAAAATCTTCTCTTTACATCAAAGTTAGTTTTTCAAGAAAATCCTACTATGAAAGAGAAAAGCAAACTCAAAACATCTTTCATCCTAGCTGTATGTGTCATTGTTTGACATGTTTAGCTTCTGGTGTTTTGTTATTTTCTTGTGCTTTTCTGCAGAAAACACATTTCCTCTGCTGTGCACTTCCCCATCTCCAGCCACAATGATGTAACTGGGAGAACAAATATCAGGTTCCCCTACAAAGCAGGGGCCACTTCCACTTTTCTTTCTCTTTCTTGGGACACAACAGCTGAAAGCTTGTGGCTCCTCCAAGCAGCATGGGCAGCCCACCACTAGGGTGGAGCAAGGGCAGAACATGGCCATCAAAGTTCACTGAGTAGCACCAGAGCCAGCCAGTCCCTTGCTGCTCCATTGGCCACCACCACTGCAGCCGCTGCTGCTAACGGTCCCAGTTGCCCTGGCTGCCATGCAGCCCCCAGCCCTAGGTCTGGACTGGCACCATACCCAACCTGCTGCTACTGCTGGCTCCTACCACTGAGCTGCTGGAACAGTCATGTGAATCCAGCAATCTTGATTTGCCTGAAGACACCAGAATTTGGTGGGCTGCAGTCCCCTGCCTGTGACTGTGGGGGAGAGAGCTCCAAGCCCAGAGAGGGGCTCCTGCTTAGTTGAAGATACCATCTTTGTTTTGCTGCAGAGCAGTGACCATGTGACCAGCACCATCTTGGTTTTGGTTTTGCCACAGACGTGGCAGCCACATGGCAGATGCCATGTTGGTTTTGTTTCTGGCCACAAGCAGAGAAGCTATGTCACAGCTGCAACTAAGGACTGAGAAATGTTTGAGTAAGTGGGACAAAAGAGGCCCAGAGGCCCAGAAGGGCATTTGACGTTTCCTTTCTGTTTGGCTGAACAGTGTGTGCTGAAGAAACAGAAGGGACCTGTGATTCTTAAACCTTTGGAAAAAAGAGATTGGGATTTTGAAGTGTATGTTGTTGCATCGGAGATGTTGTTGCTGCTTGAGGACCATGCTCATCCAACCTATCTCTGCTGGCCATACCACTCCACTCTGACCCCCAAAGTCTTTGCCAAATGTAAACAGAGATTGTGAATGGTTGGGAAAATTACTTTCCATGATCAGCAGAGCTGAGAGGGAGTCTCTGAGTCCTCTGAGATTTTTGTTCTCTTTTTGTCACAGGGTACATCCCCTTTCCCCAGGGGCTCTCATCTGAAGCCAAAGACTGCTATGTAACTGTCTTCCATTTTCCTCAGAATGTGTGTAATGACACTGGGATGCAGTATCTGTTTGTTTATTGTACTTATTTGGGTTTTTTCCTTTCTTTTTTCTTGGGTGTGGGTTCAATAAATCATTTTTTTGTTTAGCAAAGTTGCTTTGTTGTCTGGTAAAGTCTACATGAGAGCATTGGTTTACTTACACTGTAGGCACCAACCCAAGGACTGACCTAGGTCACCTTGTAAACCCAGGACAGTACGTAACAAAAAAACCCAGCCCAAACCCACAAAAAACCCAAAACCCCCACAATTGTCTCTTTCTTCTTTTTTTCCAAAATAATTAAAAAAATAAATTAATTAGGCAGTATCTTTTGAGATACCTTTGTGAAACATTCTGTGGGGTTTTGCTCTCTAAAATCTATTGACAAAGTGCATTTAAGGCCACTTCTCAATTACTTTTTTCAGTGGCATTTCAGAGACTGTAAAACTAAGGGCAAAAATAAGTTTCATTTTAAAAATTATAAAAAGGAAAACTGCTCAGAAGGATGTAGCATATCCAATGTATATTTAAGAAAGTACATCCTTTACAACCAGCTAAAGTTCAGCTAAGGCAATACCTCTGCACAAAAGATCCCAGTAACTATCAACAACTGAAACAAAGAGGAAGGCAGATCAGTCCATCTTCACTTCACATTACATTACAAAACTGAACTCCAGGGGATCACTTCATTTAACATCTGCTCCTTTGCTGAGGTGTACTTAACTTCAGTGTATTTCTTGAGCTTTTCCTCAGTGGTAGTCAGAGATTTTTGTCTGTGTTATCCTTATCAGAAGGCTACTAGAACCACAAGGACACTGGTGTATAATCCAGCTGCCATACATAACATGCCAGAGTCATGAAACTCACTGCATAGATGCTCAGGAGTCTGCCACAATGTGAATCTCTCAGGGACATCAGAACAAACATGCATCTCATGTTTCTCTTAGGATGCAAGAAGGCATCTTGAATATCCTTGCACATAGGTAAATAATGCCACATGGCCTTCTCCATGTGTCCCTTCCATATAATCTTCTGTGATCCCTTAACCTCTTGGTGGGCCTGGTGGATTAGGCTCACCAAGAGAAAGAAAAATAGGAAATCAAGGTCAAATTCTTAACTATTCCCTTTACAGTACTTGAAAAGATATCAACGGATATCTGATACTACAAATTCAACTTCTGAACACTTGTGCTCTTCCCTTGTCAGATCAGTTGCTCAAGAAGAAGACAATTACTTGACAAAGTTTAACCTGTTTTATCAGAAAAACAGAAGCTAAGCTACTTCTGCGTAGGCAAAATCACATTTAAACATAAGGAAAAGAAACAAGTATTTAGTGGAGACAACTTTGAAGATTTGTCTGGGAGGACATACAGAGCTGGAAAATATTACAAATAATTGTAAATACTGAAATGCAATGATTTTATATAATCAACTGAAAATGTAATCAACTGTGGCAATTCAGCTGACTTAATAATGATTTTGAAGTTAGCTTATATTGGAAGTTAGCTTCTTTACCAGAAGTATTGGCCTTGGTGTTAAGTTCGACAACTCACACCAACGCATGCTGCTTTATTTGTTGTGACCTACAAAAAGTAAGTGGAAATTACTCAAATGCCTTTCAGACCCCATATGTCTGCAGAACTACTTGAAATATTTACTTGAGAGCTTCTTTATTCAACAGATGTCTAGATGCATCCCAACTTTAGGATGAGGCTACTACCAAAATAAGCATACTACCTTCTGAGATGAAAACACAGTATGGAATTATAGAATGATCATGTCTGGAAAGTACCTCCACGATCATCAAGTCCAGCCCCATCCCAACACCTCCCTAACCTCTAGACCATGGCATCAAGTGCTCTAATATTTTTTTAAACACCTTCAGGGATGATGACATCATCACCTCCTAGACAGTTTGTGCCAGTGCTCAAACACTCTCAGTTATCAACTTCTTCCTAATATCCAATCTAAACCTCCACTGATGCAGCTTGAGGGCATTACCCTGTGTCCTATCATTAGTAATTTGGGAGAAGAAACCAGCATCAGTGTTCCTACAACCTCTCTTTAGGTAGCTGTAATGAGCTATTATAAGGTCTCCTCTCAGCCTACTCTTCTCTGGACTAAATAACTCTGGTTCCCTCAGCTGTTCTTCATAGGACATATTTTCTAGACCTTTCACCAGACTCACTGCCCTTCTCTGGACCTGCTCCAGCACCTAAATGTCCTTCTTATACTGTGGCACCCAAAACTGGACACAGTACTCAAGGTGCAGTCTCTCAAGTGCTGAGTGCAGGGGCACCATCAACTCCCTACTCCTGCTGGTTACACTGTTCCTGATCCAGGCCAGGATGCTGTTGGCCTTCTTGGCCACTTGGGCACTCTGCTGGCTCCTGTTCATCGAGCTGTCAACCAAAACCCTCAGGTCCTTTTTCTGCCAGCCACTCTTCCCCCAGCCTGTAGCGCTACTGGGGGTTGATGTGACCAAAGTGCAAGACTTGTGAAAAAGAGAATCAAGTAAGCCTTCTGATACAGGCTAGGATGCTGTTTTCCTTCTTGGCCACCTGGACACACTGCTGGCTGTCAACCAACAACCCCAGGTGCTTTTCTGCTGGGCAGCTTTCCAGACACTCTTCCCCAAGCCTGTTGAGGGTTGTGGTGAACGAAGTGCATGACCTGGCACTTAGCTTTGTTAAATTTCATCCTATTGGCATCAGCCCATTGTTCCAGCCTGTCCAAATTTCTCTGCAGTGCCTTCCTACCCTCAAACAGATCAACACTGCTTAATTTTGTGTCAACTGCAAATTTACTGAGGGTGAATTTGATCCCCTCATCCAGGTCACTGATAAAATATTAAACAAGACTGTTCCCCAAACAGAACCCCATGGGACTCTAGTTGTGACTGGTCACCAAATGGGTTTAACCCCATTGACACAACTCTCTGGGCTTGGCCATCCAGACAGTTTTTAATCCAGCAAAATGTCTACCTGTCTAAACTGTGAGCTGCCATCTTCTCCAGCAGAATTCTGTGGGAAACAGTGTTGAATGCCTGACTGCAGTCCAGGTAAACAACATCCACCACTAGTTGTGTCACTGGATCATAGAAGATCAGGTCAGTTAAACAGGATTTGCCCTTCATGAACCCATGTTGGCTGGCCCTGATCCCCATGTTGTCCTGTACTAATCTTCCCCAGTACTGAGGTCTGGCTGACAGGCCTGCAGTTTCCCAGATTCTCCTTTCTGAACGTCTTGTAGATGGCTATCACATTGGCAAGTTTACTTTTCCTTTTTAATCTACATCACAGCACTAAAAACATTACCATGCTGGGTTTTTTTGTACAGCCATTAGTATAAATTTTGTAATCTGAAATCACAGAATCACAGAATATTAGGGATCGGGAGGGACCTCAAAGATCACCTAGTCCAACCTCCATGTCAGAACAGGACCATTCTAGACCAAGTCACACAGGAACATGTCCAGGTGGGTTTTAAATACCTCCAGAGAAAGACTCTACAACCTTCCTGAGCAGCCTGTTCCAGTGTTCTGTAACCCTCTGCATGAAGAAGTTTCTTCTTAAGTTTATGTGGAACCTCCTGTGTTCCAGGTTACTGTTGTCCCTAGTCCTGTCATTGGATGACACTAAGAAGAGCCTGGCTCTGGATTTGCATGCACATATTGACTCTACCATTAGCAAGTTTGCTGTTAATACCAAACTGAAAAGTGCTATTCATCGTCTAGAGGGACAAGGTGCAGGTGTGGTGCCACAAGCATTGGTTCAAAGCCACATGAGGGGAGGTTTGGACTTGACATTAAGAAACATTTATATACCCAAGAGGACATTGGAATACACTTTCTAGAGAGGTGGTTGTTACCCCAGACCCATTAGTGTTTAAGAGGTATTTCAGCAATGCCCTGAACAACGTGCTTTAACTTTTGGTCAGCTCTGAAATGGTAAGGCCACTGAACTGGATGGTTGTTGTAGGTTACTTGTAACTGAAATTTTATCTTCACAGTATCAAGGGAAAACATCAAGTATTTCTACAAATCATGAAAGATGAGAAACACAATGCCATGAAAAGGAGCTTTTAAAATTTACCAGACACTATATCTCTCTTATTTTGGACAACTAGAAAATAATAACTAATAGAACTAGTCAGTAGTAAATCTACTGCCCAGAAAGCTAACAGCACTTTACTCTGGGACTGCTATAGAAATCCCATACAAAAGCAACTGCTGCCTATTCTCCATTACTTGATGGCTAGAAGAGGTCTTTTCACGCTTGACAACCTCTTTGTTATTCTTCACTCCTAAAGCAAAAGAGCACCATTACGAAATAGCCTTCATGTGCAAATGTATTTACACACAGAATCCATTTTTAACATGATTGCTACATGAAAAACAACTAGTATTCACAGCTTATTAAGACTGGATTTGTAAAAAAAAAAAAACATAGTGAAAAAGAGCATCTAAAAAGTACAATTCCTTTATTTCCTGATGCTCTCAACAACAGTACTCTTTAAATAATTTTGTACTTGAACTTGTTTTGAATACTTCTCAAACACGGCAAACACATCTCTTTCCAGCCATTCCTCTTCTTCCAATATGCGCACTGTATCATCTAAGCTGCCTCTATTCCTGTTGGAAACCTGAATTAGGTTGTTATATCAACAGCACAGACTTCTCCCATACAAAAAGTGGTACACCAAACCTACATGACCGCAACATAATTATACTAAAGCTTAATTTAAAAATATATCGAATCTTAGAACTATTTGTGGAGTCTCCTTCTCTGGAGATGTTTGAAACCCACCTGGACTTGGTCTGGGTGATCCTGCTGTGGCGGGGGACTGGACTAGATGATCTTTCGAGGTCCCTTCCCTAATGTTCTATCATTCTATGATTTATTGGGGTTGGAAAAGATCTTTAAGATCATCAAGCCCAACCAATAAGCTAACTTCATTCGTCCCACAACTAAATTACATCCCTGAACACTGTATCTAGAGCACACAATAGACACCTTTTGCCATGCAGTTCTGACCACAGTGCAACACAAGTAAGGGACACAAATGCTGTAGAGAAAAGGAGAAAACATTCTGCCAATGGTCTGCTTTGGCTAAGAGGAAAAGAGAGCTGCATGGACATAATATTTAAGCTCCAGCTACAATATTACAATGAATGTTAATAGAATCAATAATTGAAGGGGGG
>VZRI01010933.1:4729-16580 GCA_013397515.1 Upupa epops | reverse complement strand
CCAACTCTATATCAGAGATATCAGTCCTCCGCTACAGTCATTTAGAACAGAGATGTAGGTTTTGCTAATTTCTAGTTGTTACTCTTAAAAACCTGCCAAGAGCTTTTAGCATGAGTCAGCAATGTGCCCAGGTGGCCAAGAGGGCTAATGGCATCCTGGCCTGTATCAGAAATGGTGTGGCCAGCAGGGAGAGGGAGGTTATCCTCCTCCTGTATTTGGCACTGGTTAGACCACACATGGAGTATTGTGTTCAGTTCTGGGCCCCTCAGTTTAAGAAGGTTGTAGAGGTGCTGGCATGAGTCCAGAGAAGAGCAAGTAGAATGGTAAAGGGCCTGGAAGGTAAGTCCTACCAGGAGTGACTGATGGAGCTGGGTCTGTTTAGCCTGGGAAAGAGGAGGCTCAGGGGTGACCTTATCACTGTCTGTAACTATCTGAAAGGTGGTGTAGACAGGCAGGGGTTGGTCTTTTCTTCCTGGACACTGGAGACAGGACAAGGGTTCATAGTCTTAAGCTCCATCAGAGGAGGTTTAGACTTGACATTAGGAAAAAGTTTTTCACTGAAAGAGCGATCCGGTTTTGGAATGGGCTGCCCACGTAAGTGGTTGAGTCATTGTCTCCGTCTCTGGAGGTGTTCAAGGTTAGTTGAGATGAAGTGCTGAGTGGCATGATCTAGACATTAGATGTTAGGTTTACTTGGTTTAGTTGGATTTATGTTGGACTGGATGATGTTTAAGGTCCTTTCCAACCTTATCATTACTGTGATACTGTGATACTACGTTATTCCTAGGCACTGCTATTTCTGCCACTTTAGCATTTCCACAACTGTGATTATGCAATCTGCTTTCCAAAAGATACTGCCCAAGCAGTAATATAGAAATAATCAGAGTGGACTCTAGAGAAGCTGAAGTTCTGGTCTGTGCATGTCCTGTGGGTGCCTTCTGGATAGAAATCTCAGAAATTTTACAACAGAAATTTCTACCTATCCACCACACCTTTTCTCCTTGGTAAAATAATTAGATTTAAGTCACCAAATAGTGTTGTTCTGATCTTGTATGTACTGCAGTTAAGCTGCCTCATGACATCTGTCTATAGCATTCATAGTAATAAAACAGATTTGTAGAATATGCAAGATATTATTTATATTGGAATCAGAACTAGAGATACACTGTAATTTTTGTTATTTCTGATTCCGAAGAAAATGTTCATCAGACTAAAGACTAGGGTGTTTCTAGGAGGAACCTAGTGGGCAGCTCTATCTTTTTTTTTAATTCTCAGAAGCAAAATTTATAAGTATATTCAAAGTATAAGTATATTACAAGTTGATTGTACAAATATAATTTAAAAGTGCACATGTAAAGTAATAATTCCACAAAATAAACACAAGCATGTATAATTATCACAACATTGAGCAGAACTTGAAGAGCTTAATAGGTTTTGAACAGAGTTGCTTTTAAGTCAACATTTTGAAAGGATATTCATAATTTTAGAGATAATGAGAAAAATGTAGTGGGATGTATGTAAAGACATTTTTTAAAGGAAGTAAATCATTTTAGTGTGTATGTGTCAAAGCTAAGCTAGCACAATATAAGACTTTGTTGAGCCAAGTCAATGGACTCAAGGATAAATAACCACTTTTTAAAACAAGTTAGATATAATAGTGTAATATTACTTAGGCAAAAAACTCAACCAAACTAACAAAAAACAAAATTGCAGGTATTTACATTATGAAGAGACAGATTTCTTCCACATTCCTTTTCTGCTAATAGGAATTTTACTGATGAATACAGGCAATAGCTGTCATCATTACACTAATGTTATCCTGTGCAACAGACGAGATTCTTTGTATAGACACTGCACACAGGGAACTCAACACATCTGAAAATTATTAGATCAGAGAGTCCACTGGGCTAAAGAGACAAGTAAGTCAAGACACTGGTTTCTTTAGCAGGAACTTCTGAAGCTTGTTTAATCCAAGCCCCAACTACCAACTGAAGAAAAAACAGTCATCCTTCTGGAACGAATGCATTGAGCAACCTACACGACTGTACCAGCTGTCCAGTGAGAAAAATGAGGAAGAAGTGCTCCAAAGATAAAAAGAGCTATTACACAACAGCCCATGCTAGGTGTGATAGCAGCAATCTGGTAGGAATTTATTGCTGTCTAATGAACACCCGGAATACATTGCAGGCTATGAATCAGAGACTAGTTTATAATTTCTTTTCCTAGAAAACAAAATTAAAATCTGGTATTTTAAGTTCCAAACACATTAAAGAAACATTAAAATGTTACATTCATAAGCATGTACTTTGCTTCAAAATATTTGGATCTGTTGACTAGCCTAAGCCTCAAACTCACGTTGCATTGACATATCAGATAAACTAACAAAAAGTAATGCTGTCATATTACAGCCAAGCACTTCTTCCCTACATTTGATAGCACAGCAGAATATTTTGCTGATTCTTATTTAAAGTTCATACTATGTAAAGTTTACCACTTTGTGCATTTTTATTGCCCGGATATTAGAGATCCTGTTAGTATAGCAATACATGCCAATGAAGAAATGAACAAAACTGCACTAAACAGTCACCGGTTCCCCCACTTGTCTCTTGCACTTTAACATCACATTTGACAAAATCATTCTAACACCACAGAATCTGAACACCATTCTCTATAGAATGTCAGTCTCACAACATGACTTTTTTAAGGAAAGTACATGCAAGTAAGTGATATTTCTTGTTTTCTGGATTATTATCTGCATCTCCTTATGAAAACCCTGAAAATTTTTCACACTGGTCTTAAAATATGAAAAAAAGATCTCTCCAAACTGTCCTGATGCCTTTTTCTCCTCAGTAGCATTACTTCCCTTACCATAGATTTCACAACAGTGAGACTTGCAGTTATACTATGTATTCATCTGCTAAATAACAGACAAAAATATGCAAAGTAAATAGAGATGACAGCTTCTCTCCCTATTAAGGCAAAAATTATTTAAAAATTAAAAATTATTTTATCAGCAACATTATTCTGACTAGATCGATTTCATTATTTTATTGCATTGAAGACTAAAATTTAGCCAAATCTACTTTACACCATAAAAAAACCACATAATTTTGACTACAACTTGTATAAATATTGACATAAAATTAAGCCTGATGGACAAGCGGTGTACAAAATTTAGTCCACAAAATACAGATGTTATTTTAGTCAGATTTTTAACATTAGTGAATCTTGAATACTTCAAGCACTACTCACATCATTCAAATTAATGTGAAATACCTGAAAAACAAACCAACTGTGCATCACCTGATTTTGGGCTCTTAGATAGATACTAACAGATTTAGCCATTTTGTGTGATAAGAGTTCATATAATTAAGGCAATATTCTTTAATTGCACTGGATCTTCTCCCAGCATTGCTGAATAAGGTGAACCATCTGCATGCTTGGGCCACACTACTCAGTCATATATTTTAAATTACATCTTTCATTCAACCATATACAAGCTGTTTTCTTACAAATTCTCAAATTTCCTAATCAGTATCTTATGTCTTAATCTTAACGGTTTTTAAGGAATGTGTATTTTATCTGCTTGAGATTCTATCTCCGTATGTTCAATTTTCTGCTGAATTAAAACTTTCTCATCTTTCTGAGACATTTCATTCATGCTTGGTTCTGATTGGTTCTTTCCTCTATTGTCCTTTAATTTCTCTCCAAAACCTCATTCAGAAGATCATATCTAGAAAATGTAGTAGTTCTTGCAGACATCTTGTCATAAGGAACAGAGAAAGCTGTTTTCACTACCCAAGTAATGTCTAATTGTTAGAACTATAAATTCTATAAATTCTAATAGAACTTATCTAGAGTCAAAAAACAAGTTTGTGTGAACACACTTCTGTTCACAGTCAGCCCTTTCAAGATCTAGACTCAATGGTGCAAAACCAGAATTAGCCTTTGTCAGCTTTATCATTTGAGAAAATATTGAACATGAAATTTGACATTCTGAATACTTCAAAATTAGTACTTTACATAGTAATCAACACTTAGTTATAGACTCAGAAAATAATAAATATTCCTAATATTCTACTGAAATACAAAGCAGAAAGTACTTTCTTTCATATTCTCAATACCCACTGACACCTGGTAGATTGAAAAGTGTGGCATTATATTTGATTAGACTTTGTATGTCATCCAAGATCTGCTTTACAAGACTTAGAGTGATTCTTAAAAGGAAATTTTCAAGAATTCCTCCAATAACAACTGTTTGTTCTACTTGTTGGGAGGACAAAACACCATGACCAACATAAAATTACCAGAACTAAACTTTATTTTTCTGCATTATCATCAACAGCTATTAGTGTCTACTTAGCACACAATGCACTGGATTAAATTATGAGTTGTTTGGGGGATTTTGCTTGCACTTACATCATATATGTGTGAATTATTTGTTCCAACAATTTGTTTCTAGTAACTAAAAAAAAAAAATTGTATAATAAGGTATATGTGTAAATTCTGTGAAATTCTCATACGGTAAGAGGAGAAGACATTTCACAGGATGCGTGGGAAGCTACCAGCAGAACAAAATGAAAAACATTTTTGCAAAAATTTATTTATAACCAAATTGCTTTTTACCTGAGAACAGTACAAAGATATAATATTTATCTGCTCCTGTAAAAAAAAAAGTTCCTTGTCAGAATGTGTGCTACTGACAGCTCATTTTATTACTGGAAGGCAGTAATGGAGCAGGTATGCATTGTATTATAAGATAAATGAGAGGCTGACAGCAACCTCATTATTATTTTTTTTTATGTAAAGGCTTTACTAAAATAAACAAAGCCCAAACCCAGAAAAGCAACAAAATGAAAAAATGTCAAACACAACATCTACTTTGTTTGATACCTATCAGGACATTTCCTTTTCCTTCACAGCAAAATAAACCAGTTAACTTCAAAGACATTTTAAGGAAATATTGATGAGCGTGGGCTAATAGCTCTGGATTCAACCCATTCCTTGCTTACTATACTGGAAGCTTCTTTTTGCTCTGCAACCTTGGTACTGCTATGCTGCTATCAGCATCTGACATTGTTTTCTACTTCAGAGCCAAAGAAATAAACAGTACTGAAGATCCTGTATTCTTTCTCTCTGCTTGGAATACTGTAGTTGAAATGCACTTCCAGCATTACACTACGCATTGCAGTTTGGCAGACTATCTCCACTGCAGGGGAGCCAAAGAGTAATGGCATACACAGTTGGATAGGAAGAGAGTGAATACACGCCAACCTCCAGGGCAGCTTTACAGTGAGTGCACTGGCCAATAGTGCAGTTAGACCACCAGAAGCCAGAGAAGATGTACCAGAAAGCCAGACGGGAACCCAGATGTCACTGCCAGGAAAAAAAAAAAAACAAAAAAACCTACTAACAACAAACCCCACAAATTTTTCAGCTTTGTTTCGAGACAACAAATTATCACTTTGCAAATTTATCACTTTGGCAGTCACAGGAACTGGCTTGAAATTCTAGTTCATTCATAACAGATTGATGAATTTTAGTTCTCTAATAAGCATTAATTAAATATGACAGAGGCATACAAGTTAAAGTGAAGACATAACATTAATTTACATAACATGAGTTAAGAAAGTTGAGATTCTCTGTCTAGATTCACTAATATCATACTAGAACATGTATAAACCATAAATGCCTATTGCAAATTTTAAGATATTGCTTGAAAACCCATTTGCTTCTGAACAGTCTGGCTACAACTACAAATTTACTTTTCATAATATGCAAATAAAAACCAACCTTAATTTTCAACATTAGTGTTGCAGTGCCATAAAAACCTCTTCAAACACGTGAACTACCAAAATGAATGCTGCTGTCAAAAATATTTTCACAGGTTCACAGGTTTGGAGGTTGCACAGGACATCAGGGATCATCTAGTCCAACCTCTTAAAGCAGCATACAGTTTGAATGAACTGGCCCAGAACCCTACTAAGCTGAGCCTTAAAACTATCTACAGTTGAGCAATCCACCACTTCCCTTGGAAGACCATTGCACTAACAACTCTCGTCATGAAAATGTTTCCTCTTAAATCCACTCAGAAACTCTCTTGGAGCAATTGTAACCACTCCAACTTGTCCTTTCTACATGACTCCTTGTGAAAAGGGAGTCTCAATCCTCCTGGTAGCCACCCTTGATGAACATTACAATAAGGTCCCCCCTAAGCCTTCTCTTCTCAAAGCTGAACAGATACATTTCTCTCAGCCTTTGCTCATATGGGAGGTCTTCCAGTCCCCTGATCATCCTGGTCACCCTTCCCTAGACCCTCTCCACTCTACCTGCATCTTTTTTGAATAGTGGGGACCAAAACTGAATGCTGTTCTCATGATGGGGTATGAGCAATGCTGAGAGAGTGGCAAGATAACTTTATCTCTGCTGGTGATGCCCTTGTTAATTCAGCCCAGCATCCTGTTGGCTCTCTTTGCTATAGCAGTACTGTCTTCGCTTATGTTGAGCCTGCTATCCACCAAGACCCCCACTACTGGGCTACTCTCCAGCCAGGTAGATGCCAGTCTGAGCTGTATTCAAGGGTTTGTATTTCCATGTGTGGAAACCTGTACTTGCCATCACTGAACTTCATGTGGTTCCTCCTGGCCCACTATATCAGCCTGCCAGGTCTCCCTGAAGGGTGGCTCTCCCTTCAGGAGTGTCTACTTTCCCACTCAGTTTGGTGTCATCAGCAAATATATCTTCCCACATCAAAATCTGCACTCTTTGTCAACGGCACCACTCTACCCCTGCAGCAGCAATCCCAAATGAGGTGATGAACACAAAGAGCCTTTAGGTGAACTGATGGCTGCAAGACTGATGTTACAGGCAGGGCTTTGAGATTTTCAAACATAGGCTTCTATATGAGATCCCTGGCCTGCAGGCAGCAAGTGAGATGCGCCTCTCCAAGAAAGGGAAAAGGTTTTTGGGGCAACAGTTAACAGGGCTCATTGACAGTGATTTTAATTAGATGTGAAGCAGGAAGCAGAGATAACTGGCCTTGCTAGTGAGAACTCTCGGTGTAGTACCACAACACTTGTAGGGAAACATGGCATCACAGATAACCATAAGATCTGTCACTCCTTAACATTGAAAACTGAGTACTCTGCTCCCTCCTTGAAATGTTTACACACCAATACACACTGCATGGGCAATAAACAGGATGAGATGGAGGCTGCTGTTCAAAAGGAAAATTGATCTGGTGGCCACCACAGAAAGCTGGTGGGATGACCGCCACAGCTGGAGTGCTGCAACTGATGGGTATCACTTTTCAGAATAGGCAAGGGAGAAGAGCTCGTGGAATGGCCCTCTATGTTAGAGAGACATATGAAAGAATATAAATTAATGAGGGTGAGGATAGGGTTGAGGCCTTATGGGTGAGAATGAGGAACCCAGTCAACAAGAGTGATTTTTGTGGTGGGAATCTGTTACACACCACTCAACCAGGCTAATTTTTTAAGTAGTTGAAGGTGGTTTCAAAATCACTGCCCCTTCAAAATCACTCTGGCCTCTTTGGGAGACTGATTGACAAAGTCTCTTGGGAGTCTGCCCTGACAGATAGAGGAGTCCAGAAAGGTTGGTCATATTTTAAGAGGGAAGTCTAAGTCATAGGAGTATGCTGTCCTGGTCTGACGAAAAATGGGCTGGTGGGAATGAGCAGAATATCCCTCCTATAATCCAAGAGGAAGCAGTTAGTTACCTGCTGTGCCACTTAGACCCTAACAAGTCTACAGGTCCAGATGGGATTCATCCCAGGGTGTTTAAGGAGTTGGCACAAGAGCGAGCTAGACCACTCTCCATCATTTATCACTGGTCCTGCACAACCTCACAGGTCCCACATGACTAGATGTTGGATAATGTGAGCACAGTCAAATACCAGGATAAACATTCAGTTTCAAACTACTGCAGTGAAAAAATTCGGTCTTCTCTCTCACTACAAATCCTCATTTAAATTTTAGCTAGTTTTGCTGTTTATGATTTGGTTAAGCATTTGAAGTTTCTTTCAGAAAATCGTAAGTGCATGCATTTTCAGGGCTGCAGCTGCCATTTTTCCTTCCACAATGTCTTCCAAATGTCTTTTCATAAGAAATACATATGGAGAGAAAATTTATTATTTCTAGCATCTTCAGAGAAGCATATTGAATGTATTCACCAGTAGAGTTACAATGGTCAGTTGAGACTGTCTTCAATTTGTTTGGTTAAAAATATTTACAAGCAGGCTGCTTCTCTTTGGTTGGAGCCTCAAATCTGAGGGCTAACTCTGCATACACACAAAAAACTTGACTTTCACTGAACCTTCTTTACTGACACAGAATAGACAAAACTTTTTCTAAATGAACATACTTGGTCATACAACTGTACATGCAAACAGATCTGCTATAGGCATACTGAATTGGAATCTAAACCTGCTTTTGGTGTCCCAGATCAACTTCTCCCATAGGATTTTATATTTAGTTGTTCAATCTGCTACCGAATATTCTTAGAAGAAACAAGCTGCTGCAACAGATATGTTCACTGCCATTCAAGGAAAATAACTGTATTTACAATTGCACCAAAAAAAAAGCTGAAGATGACCCTAATTAACAAATGTCATTAAACGATTAAATGACTGATTATTCAAAAAGCTTATACATTATGTAATTGCTGGTGTGCCTGATAGTATATACATCATATTGAACACGTGGGAAAAAAGTGTCAACTTCTAACTTTAAAAACATTAATGTTTTTTAACTGTCCACAGAAGCAAGGATTTTTTAGGACCAAGCAAAGGCACAAGAAGGGATTTTATTCAACAGAAAACTACTGAGATATTCTGTATTTACATGCCAATGTTCTGAAGGATTCCTAGAAGTATATGATGCCTGTAATCCAAACATAAATGAGGGAAATGCGTAATGATGCTCTCATTGGTCAAAATCTACAAGATTCAGTTGAAGCCACCTATACATTAGGAATTCTTTTAAGAAATATTAGAATAAAATTATGTAAGAATATTGCATATATACGAAATATATTGCATATAGCAATGTGAATTGAATGAGTATGCAGTCCAATGACCAAGTATTTGCTGGCACACACCACTGCAGCTTACACAACAGGGAACTATTCTGGTAATGAGCTGCAAACAGTTAATAACCAATAAATCGCTTATCTCTTACCTTGCAGTGTATAAGTTTGCCAACAGATATTACCTTGTTTTGGCCACTATTTTAAGAAATCATTAGGGATAGTAAGTTCTTGATAATGATAATAAAATACAGGAAACATCAAAAGAGAGGAAGAAAATGTAATATAATTTTAGTTTCTCTAGCATCTTCCCATTTTTGTTGAGATCTGTACTACTGTTACTACCAGAAAGTGAATCACTGACACATTATTCAATGTCTCAGTCTCTGCCCACTGCTTTCTTTCAACTGTAGCAAGGAAGCAGTCACTGACATTTACTCTTATCTTTAAAAGAGAAAACTACAGAATAAACTTGTCATCTATAGCATAACTCTTAAAGTTTTTGACACAATAATATAGATAAATTATTATAAATAATAATGATTAAAAATAGTAACATATAAAACTGATTATCCCATGGGACAGGGTACTGGCAGGTAAAAGGGCCCAAGATGGCTTGCTATCATTCAAAGACCACTTCTTTGAAGCACAAGACAAGTGCATATTGACAGGAAAGAAGTCGAAGAAAGGAGCTAAAAGACCTGTGTGGTTGAATGGGGAGCTACAGTGTAAATTGAATAATAATAAGAAAGTCCACAGGTCGTGGAAGGAGAGGATGGCCACCTGGGGGGAATATAAAGCTCTGGTGAGAGAATGTAGGATTACAACTAAGCAAGCCAAGGCCTCCTTGGAATTAAACCTTGCAAGAGAGGTCAAGGGTAACAGAAAGGGCTTCTAAAAACACAGTGCAGGTAAAAATAAACCTAGAGGCAAAGTGGGACCCCTACTGGATGAGCTGGGTGCCCTGAAGACAGAGGATACAGAGAAAACAGACATACTGAACACTGTCTTTGCCTCCCTCTATACTTCTGGGAGCTGTCCTACACTGCTGAGGCTTCCAAGGAAGTCGAGGCAAAAGAGGAGGCTGCCTTGGTTGACGAGGACTGGGTTAGGGATGTGGAGCAAACTGAATGTACATAAATCCATGGGACCCTGATGGAATGCACCTGTGTGTGCTAAGGGAGACAGCAGAAGTCATTGCTAAGCCACTCTCCATCATCTTTTCAATGTTATGGTAATCAGGAGAGGTGCATAAAGACTGGATGTTAGCAAATGTCACTCCTATCTTCAAAAAAGGTAAGAAAGATGACCCAAGTAACTAAAGCCCAGTCAGCTTCATCTCCATCCCAGGAAAGTTGATGGAACAATTTGTCCTGGATGCTGTTTCAAGGCCAAAAGGGTCATTTACAACAGTCAGTATGCCTTTACCAAGGGGAAGTCATGCTTGACCAATCTGATAGCCTTTCATGAGTTCATAACCAGGTGGATAGATGATGGCAGAGCAGTGGTCTATCTTGACTTCAGTAAGGCATTTGACACAGTCTCACATAGCAACCTCATGGACAAACTGAGGCAGTGTGGATGATTGGGTAGTTAGGTGGATGGTGAACTGGTTGCAAGATAGAATCCAGACAGTAGTGGTTAATGGGAAAGAGCCTAGCTGGAGGACTGTATCTCCTGGGGTCCCCCAAGGACAAGTACTTATCCCCAATGATAAGTACTGTGACCAGTCCTATTCAATCTATTCATTAATGACTCAGATGAGGGATTAGGGTGCACTGTCAGCATGTTTGCTGATAACAGAAAGCTGGGTGGTGTTGCTGACACCCCAGCAGACTGTGCTGCGATTCAAAGAGATCTGGACAGCCTAGAGAGCTGGGCAGAGAGAAATTTAGTGAGTTTAGAGCCTTGAATCTGGGCAAGAACAATTTCAGGGACCAGTACAGGTTGGGGACTGAGGCTCTTCTCCCCCTCTACTCAGCACTAATGAGACCCCATCTGGAGTATGGTGTCCAGTTCTGGGCCCTCAGTTCAAGAAGGACACAGAGCTTCTGGAGAGTGTCCAGCATAGAGCAACAAAGATGAGAAAAAGATAAAAAAAATCATGTCAAATCCACAAGTTAAAAAATCCCACTAAGCTATAAATAATTATGATTTGTTTTGTGTCACCAAATAAAATAAACAGTACAGAAGTGAAACCTAAAAATAGACAAATTGAGTCTATAGGAATAATTCTTAGATCACCTATTCATCTCAATATAATAATGACTTACCTGTACATAATTACTGTACTCCTGATTGACTTTAGAAAAACCTCCATATTCAACAAAACCTCAAAATATCCTAAACATGTAACCGGATCGGCCAGTAAGCACTGACTCAGTTGTAAACGTTTCTAAAGATATACAGGTATTCAGTACAAATAAAAAATTTGGAAGCATGTAACATCTGAATTAACAAAATATAGGCTGTGGAGTTCTCTGTTGACAGCTATCAATTAGGGAAAGCTGGAGTCTCCCTCGGAATGGAGACTGTCAACCCCCTCCCTCCAAAATATTAAATTTTTTCAATTTAAGGGCTTTCAGGCAAAAGATTTGGGAAAAGGAACAACAATTCTTTACTAAGAACACTAAAAAGACCAATAGTACACACAAACAACCAGACAAAAGAAAGTCCTAGGGACCCCGACAGAGTCAACCTGACACCCTGTGTCTTGGGTTATGGAATATAAAATTTGTATTCTATTCTCATCTGTTGAAAGCAGTTGAGAAGATATGTAATTTTGTCTCTTACATAAGAATGGGAC
>VZRI01010932.1:4294-18489 GCA_013397515.1 Upupa epops | reverse complement strand
ATTTGGGGGGAACCTTCTCCCTCATTCTAGCTCCCTGCAGTGAGGTTGTAATCAGGTGAGTCAGGCTCTTCTCCCAGGCAGCCAGCACCAGGACAAGAGGGCAGGGCCTGAAGCAGCCAGGGGAGGGTTAGGTTGGATGTTAGGAAGCCCTTCCTCCTGGAAAGGGTGCTCAGAGCCTGGACTGGACTGCCCAGGGCAGTGGGGGAGCCCCCATCCCTGGAGGTGTTGAAGGACAGCCTGGCTGTGGCCCTGAGTGCCCTGGTCTGGCCGATGGGGTGATGTTAGGTGCTGGGCTGGGCTGGCTGAGCTCCGAGGGCTTTTCCAGCCTCAGTAATTTTTGGGATCCTGTGATTCTCTGTCAGTGTGGTTGGGTGTCCTCTGCTCCAGGGTTGGGAGTGGAGAAGGGCCATAGCTGACTGTTCGTTCCTTCCCTTCCTTTGGCAGTGCCCCCTTCGACAGGATTGCGGAGATTAACTTCAACATAGATGCGGACGATGACAGCGTAAGTGGCCAGTGTGGGGTGTGGGACAGGGTGGATCTGGCAGTGTCAGGCTGCTCTGGGGTCTCGTCATGCTGTAAAACAACAGGGTCAGTGTGATAGAGAGAAGGTGCCCCTAGCTCAGTCCAGTTACAGAGTTTAGGGCATAGGATCAGGGAATCATCTGGGTTGGAGAAGACCTTCAAGCTCATTGAATCCGACCTTGAACCCAAGTGTCCTAAGGCAGCTGCATCCAGATTGGAGCTCCCCAGTTCAGGAGAGACAGGGAGCTGCTGGAGGGAGTCCAACAGAGGACTATGAGGGTGATGAAGGGACTGTAGCATCTCCCCTGTGGGGAAGGCTGAGAGAGCAGGGGCTGTTTAGACTGGAGAGGAGAAGGCTGAGAGGGATCTGACTGCTGCCCATAAATATCTGAGGGGTGGGGGTCAAGAGGAAGGGGCCGGTCTCTGCTCAGTGGTGCCCAGGGACAGGACAGGGAATAATGGGGATCAGCGGGAACAGGGGAAGGTCCACCTCTCCATGAGGAGAAACCTCTTTCCTGAGAGCCCTGGCCCAGGCTGCCCAGGGGGGTTGTGGAGTCTCCTGGTCTGGAGAGACCCCAAACCCTCCTGGCTGTTCCTGTGGGATCTGCTCTGGAGGATCCTGCTCCAGCAGGGGTGTTGGTCTGGGTGATCTCCAGAGGTCTCTTGCAGCCCTGATTCTGTGATTCTAAGGCCACCCTAAACCATGGCCCTGAGCTCCAGATCTTGTGCCCTCACAGCCTCCCATCAGTTTACACCTGCGAGAGGCTCCTCAGAAGGTTCCCCTGAAGGAATCTCTCTCTCTGCAGGGTCTGTCTATCGCCCTTGTTTTCACTGTGATCATTTTTTCTCCATAAACCAGGAAAAGTTGCCGGTTGGAGTGGACAGGGTCTTGTAGGAATCTGAATCACTAACACAGCAGGACAGTGGCTAAAGGAGGCAACTCCAGACCCATCTGACCCACATTTCTTTGGTCACTTAGGTTTCCTTAGACTGAAATCACGAGAAGAGTTCCCTTCTCTTTCCTGGCAGCTCTGGACAGGCACAGAAAACCTTCTGGCCGAGCCTGCAGCCCCCAGCAGCTGCTCTGTGCTCACCTTAACTGGGATTGTTGGAGTGTTTTTGTGGGATGGGGTTGTCCTGCCGCTGCTGGTTGGGTCTGCACAATCCCGAGGTCACCACTTAGTCATCAAGCAGTAAACAAAGCTGCTGCTTCTCCGGCACCGAAGAAGTTCTTGGTTCTCTCTCCAAAGAACAAAAGGAGCCTTAATTTCCTTCTTGTGTCCTTTCAGCCCAACGCTTCCCTCTTTGAAGCCTGCTGTAACGAGCGGATCCAGCAGTTCGACGACAACGAGGAGGAGGAGGATATCTGGGAGGACAAGGAGATAACCTATGCAACGCAAGTGAAGTCAAGAACACGGTAAGGTGAAAGCAAATGATCCTTTATCTTATTTTTTTTCCCCAAAAAAAGCTGTGGAGCTGGAGGTTGGGGTGAAGCACTGGGTGAATTGTTTGTCCCTGCCTTCTCCCAGAGGGATCTTGCTAGGCTGGAGGGCTGGGAAAAGGGGAAACCTGTGACAGTCAGTAGAGGAGAGTCCTGCAGCTTGGGAGGAGCAGCAGCAGGCACCAGTACAGACTGGGGGCTGTCCTGCTGAAGGAGAAGGACCTTGGAGCCCTGGTGGGTGAGAAGTCCTCCATGGAGCAGCAGTGGGCCCTTGTGGTCAACAAGGCCAGTGTGCTCATGAGGGCATCAAGACGAGGGTGTCCAGCAGGTCTAGGGAGGTTCTTGTCCCTCTCTGCTCTGCTCTGGTGAGACCACACCTGCAATACTCGGCCCAGATTGGGGCTCCCCAGTTCAAGAGAGACAGGAAGGTACTGGAGAGAGCCCAAATGGAGGGCTATGAGGATGATGGAGGGACTGGAGCATCTCCCCTGTGGGGAAGGCTGAGAGAACTGGGGCTGTTTAGTCTGGAGAGGAGAAGGCTGAGAGGGATCTGACTGCTGCCCATAAATATCTGAGGGGTGGGGGTGAGANTCCCCAGAGGTCCCCTCCAACCCCTCACATTCCACGATTCCATGATTCTAACCTAAACCAGAGCATTCCCCACATCACCCTCCCACGAGAAGAGCTGGCAGTTTGTCTGGACTGTGGAACAAAGATCCAGTTTGATGGGGTGCAGGAAACACCTGGCTGATGGCTCTGTTCTCAGAGATGTTTTAAAACTCCTTTCATCTAAACTATTTCAAAGCCATCCTGGATATTTGGAGAGGAGGAGGCTGAAAGACCTGTGAGACCGAGGGTAACAGTCAGAACGTTCTCCTTCGTTGTGTGATGATGTGAAATGTGAAGTGACCTCCCTGGTGTCTCAGAGCACTGCCCCTCCTCCCTTTTATCAAAAGAAGTCACTTCTGGAATTCAAAATCTGGAAATAGGATGAGATGAGACAGGGGAAACAGCCAGCACCTGGGCGTTTAGTTGCCCAGTGTCAGCAGGGAAATGGCCTGGCTCACACACAGTGGCACCGCTGCTCTGCACTGCCCTTGTTTGCCGCTGCCCTGTCTGCTTCCATCAGTCTCCAGCTCCAAAGCTGTCGCTGCGACACGTTTCCCATGGCAGCCCTGCAGATAGCTTTGGACAAGTGAAGAAGGTCAGGACTTTCTGATGATCCCTAGAATTAGAGAATCGCAGATCATCAAGGCTGGAAAAGACCTTCAAGATCATCAAATCCAACTGTCCACCCTACAATTCCCAGCTCATGTCCTGAAACACCCTGGCTGCTCATTTTTTGAATCCCAGCAGGGATGGTGCCTTCCCCTGCTCCCCAGGCACCCTGTTCCAAGGCCTCCCCACTCTTTCTGGGAAGAAGTTTCTCCTCAGATCCACTCTGACCCTCCCGTGACACAACCTGACCCCATTTCCTCTGGCCCTATCGCCAGTCCCTAGGGAGAAGGGGCCAGCTCCCACCTCACTCCACCCTCCCTTCAGGGAGCTGTAGAGAGCACTGATGTCTCCCATCAGCCTCCTGTTCTTCAGGTTGCACAGCCCCAGCTCCCTCAGCCGCTCCCCATCAGCCCTGCTCTCCAGACCCTGAACTCAGTTGCCCTTCTCTGCCACCTTTCCATCCCCTCCCTGCCCTTCCTGCCCTGCAGTTCCCAGACTGCCCCCAGTACTCGAGGTGCAGCCTCACCAGGGCCCTTACAGGGGCAGGATCCCCTCCTTGGTCCTGCTGGCCACGCTAGTGCTGATACTGGCCAGGATGCTATTGACCTTCTTGGCCACCTGGGCTCACTGTTGGCTCACATTTAGGCAACAATCAATCAACTCCCAAGGTCCTTTTCCACCTAGCAGTTCTCCTGTAGCCTTCCATGGGGTTGTTGTGGCCCAGGTGCAGCATTTATCCCCCTTTGAGTAGCCTGAGCTTGGTGTCTTTGGGAAGAGGAAGCCTGGAGAAGGTGTTTGGTGCCTCTTGGGCCCCTCAGGGCTCTGCCTGGGGCGGGCAGGAAGGGAGCAGGAAAGAGTGGAGAGGCTTCCCTAAGTAAAGGCTGTTTTCTGATTCTCGTTTAGATTCGGGGCATCTCAGACCTCAGAGAGTTCCTCCAAGAGCGACCTGGAGAACGGAGATCACGACCGCAGTGTCGACTCCGACGAGGAGGAGCCACAGCAGCAGCCACCTCCTTCCTCAGCCAACAGCAGCAAGATGAAGGGAGAAGAGGAGAGAAGGGCGTCTGAGCAGAAGGGCTCGATCTCCTGTGAAGGTAAAGAGCTCAGACCGGCGTTGTCCTGTTTGAAGCAGGGCCAGTCATGTCTCAGCAGAGCAGTCTGCAGGTTGCTGGCTCTCCAGAGCTGCTCTGGGCAGCTGTAAGACTCTGTTTGTCCTCAGCAGTGAGACCAAGCTCTGCCCAGCTCCTTCAGAGACACCAGTTGTGCTGAGACAACCGCAGTGGTCCCAGTACGCTTGGACCAGCAGTGATACTAACAAGCAGAACCATGAGCAGAGGATTGCAGTGTTCATTGTTTTCAGGTCATTTTAATCCCCGTTAGGAAGAACCAGTGTAACCAGCACAGATGGCAGCGTGGGGGGGGGAGGGTAAACCATTTTCATTTCCCTTCTAGAGTAACTGCTCAGGTTTTGAGAGAGTGTGGAGCTGCTGGCTGTCATCTTCTTGCAGTTCTGCTGCCGGCAGAGCCCTCTGCACATCAGAGCCCTGGAGAAAAGGGAAAAGGCTCTTGAAAAACCCAGTAAGAGGAGAAGTCCTGATGAGTGAGGAATAGGCTGGGACTGGATAAAGCAAACCATACTCTTAGTGTTGCTCAAGATCACTTCTGAAGTGGTGTAATCCCTCTGTCAGCTCCTTCCTGTGATGGCCACGAGTAAGCAGTTTAGGGATTGAAGTGATCCGGAGCCTGAGGTGCTTGAGAGCAGCTGAAGGGTCCCAGTGGATTTTCCTTAAGTGATACCACTCTGTGCTGGATAACTAACAGCTTAGGAGAGCGATTTCCACACTGAGGGTCCAAACCTGTGAGACAGCAGCTCCGTGCAGCCGTGAGATGGTCCTTCTTGTCTCTGGGATCCCTGTGGAACATTTTAGGGATGGCCAGTGGTTGTGGAAGGTGTGTGGAACTGCAGCAGGGTGCTCTGTCTCTCCAGGGTCTGAGTGGACAGCAGTGTTCGAGCCGGTCAACTCCAAGCCCCCCACCCCTTGTGTTGCTATGGACGTTGGGTCGAGCGTGTGGGACTCGGCGGCTCCAGAGAGCATCCCTCCAGAGGAGAAAGGGTGGGCAAAGTTTACAGACTTCCAGCCTTTCTGTTGGTAAGAGGGACTCTCGTTCTTTCCACCTCTCTGTCTTCCATCCTGTTCTTTCCCCTTCCTCTTCCTCCCCCTTTTGTTTCCTGATCTTATCTAAAGGTTCTGGGTCAGGGCTTCCTGTTTCCCTTTGCCCTTGGGTGCTTCTCGCTGGTGTCACTGTGTCCTAGGACACTTCACCCATCCTCACTGCACTGAGAGGCTAAAAGGAGTGAATTGATAAAATACTGAACTGATAAAAGAAGTGAATTGGTAGAACAGGTGACTTAAAAGGTGTTCTAGAAGTTTCTGACCTTCAGTAAATGAGGAGTAAGCCCCAGCCATGGGGATAGTTGGAAGCAGAACCCACACCGCTTCATTCTGAAGGCTTTTCCCTCTGTTCCAGCTCAGAATCAGGCCCACGATGCAGTACTCCTGTGGACGCAGAGAGCAACAATTCAGGTGGAAACCCAAAGCAGAGCCAGGACAAGAGCTGTGAGTAAGAGCTGATGATTTGAGGGGGATGAGTTGTGGCTCTTGCTCAGAGACAGTGGGTCCAAATCAGTTCTGTTACCTCCCACCTTCCTTGAACAGAGCCCTTTGGCCGAACTGAATTAACCTGCTGTCTCTAGGAGCCTCTGAAAGGGGGATGATGCTGGAAGGGAGAACTTGGTACCCTTCTTCTTGTGTTTTCTGGTGCAACCTGGCTTCAGCTCAGCAGAGCTTGGACAGACCGGTGACTGCTTGTTGTGCCTGCCCAGCCAGTGACCCTGTGCCCTGGTTCTGTGAGCAGGTGCTGGGAGGGAAAACTCCTCCTGAGACTGTAGCACCCCTTTGCTGCTTTAAGTACAAGAAGCTGCAGCCTTCCAGTCACTGCAGGGGCTCCAGGAGAGTTGGAGGGGATCTTTTTCTGAGGGACTCTGGTGCTGGGATAGGGGGGAGATTGAGATGAGATCAGATGCAGGAATCCCTCCCTGTGAGGGGGCTGAGGCCCTGGAACAGGTTGCCTAAGAGGGTTGTGGCTGCTCCATCATCCCTGGCAGTGCCCAAGGGCAGGTTGTATGGGGCTGTAGGCACCCTGGTCTGGTGAGAGGTGTCACTGCCCCTGGCAGGGGGTTGGCACTGGGGGAGGAGCTCTGAGCTCCCTCCCAACCCAACTCAGTCTGGGATTCCATGAACAGGAAGAGAAGACAGTCTGCTCTGCTCGCAGGCGTGAGGATGCAGGTGGAGGTCACTGTCTGTTGGTTGGAGGTTTCTCCTTGTAAAAATCATCCTGGTTGCCACAGAAACCATCCCCTTAGCCCTCTGCAGTGGTTAGAAGGACCATGTTCTTACCCCATCCTCACTGAGCATCGTGGCAGGGCAGCTGTTCACAACGTTCTGTTCATTTAGCAACCCGAACCGTTTGCTGTCCCCAGTCAGCGCCGCCGCCCCCTGCGTCTGGAATGTCTGCGTCACGAGGAAAGCACCGCTGGTGGCTTCAGACAGCAGCTCATCCGGAGGCTCCGACAGCGACGAGGAGGACGACAAAGCAGACACCGTCACAGAAGCCATCAGCACAGGCTCAGGCCAGGAGACCATCAAGCTGACGGTGGATGCTAAGAACGATAAGGCTGTTTTCACCAGGTGGGGCTGGGGTCTGGGCTTTATCCCCTCCTGTCTCCGGGATTCATGCATCCCTTTCCCTTCTTAGACACCATAGGGTCAAATGTAAGAGTCACCTCTTCTCACAGGGGGGATGTTTCAAGAACATTGTGGTACCAGGCTTGTTTTAAGCCACTCTGTCTGGACTAGAGGGGTCTGTGGCTGGGCTGGTGGCAGGGACCGTGGGTCAGATGGCGCAGGAGATGTGAGCAAAGCCTCAAGGGCAGGGTCTGCTGTGGGGTCAGCGTGAGGGCTAGCAGAGGGATGGTTTTCTCCTCATCTTCACAGTCCTACATGACAGGGAGTAAGAAAAGCTGTGGAAGGCCGGGGAGGGTAGAGGTTTGGTTTGGGGCTGCAGCTAGGTTGCAGTGATCACAGACTTCTCATTTGAGAGGGAAAGTTGCCACTCCATCCCCTTTGGTGCCTCCAGAAGTGCACCCCCACTGTAAGGCGATCAGGATTCTTCCTCATCTTCCTTCGAGTATTTGACTCATTTCAGCCTGGAGAGGAGAAGGCTCTGGGGGGACCTTATAGCAGCTTCCAGTCCTTGCAGGGGCTCCAGGAAAGCTGGAGAGGGACTTTTTCTGAGGGACTCTGGTGCTGGGACAAGGAGGCTGGGTTCCAGCTCCAAGAGGGGAGATTGAGCTGAGATCTGAAGCAGAAATCCCTCCCTGTGAGGGGGCTGAGGCCCTGGAACAGGTTGCCCAGGGAGGCTGTGGCTGCTTCATCATCCCTGGCAGTGTCCAAGGGCAGGTTGGATGGGGCTGTGGGCACTCTGATCTGGCCCTAGCAGGGGGTTGGCACTGGGAGAACTCTGAGCTCCCTCCCAACCCAACCCAGTCTGGGGTTCCATGATCAGACACCACAGTCCAGAGTCACCTTGGCTGAACAGCAAAGCTCTCAGAGCTCAGTTTCTCCTGATGAATCTGGGAGGCTCTTGGAGCAGTGGGATAGTGGAGTGAGAGCAGGACATCAGAGAGAAGTGTGTGTAGGCAGCAGAGGTGATGAATACCAGCAACACTGAAGCATTTTCTCCTTAAAGCTGGTGGAAACACACAGCAAGAACCAAATCTTTACCCCAAGTGAGATCCTGATGTCATCCTCTCCATAACTGGAACAGCCTGTCGCTAAGTTCTAGCCGGGTATCAGGTTTGGGCCAGCTCCAGTGGTTATGAAACATGAACTCTACTGGACCCTGGTTTCCTAAGAGCTTGCACTTCCAGGAGAACAGCTGCATCATCATTGGCTTGGGGAGACCTGGCAATTGCAGGGTAGGGAGCACAAAACCCTGTGAACCAGTGTTTCATAGCCCCGAGGGTCTGGCCCAAGGATACAGGGTGTTTCTGGGTTTCATGTCTTCTGACTGCTGAGTATGGCTCGATCTCTTTGGCTGCAGAGCTGGGGTGTGGTTGGAAGCTGCATGTTAGGAACTGGGGATTGGGCACCAGTGGCTGCCAGTGAGCCCAGTTTGTGCCCAGGTGGCCCCCTGCTTGGTGTCATCATTGGGGTGGCTAGCAGGACCAGGGCAGGGATTGTATAGCTTGACTCCTGGGGTCTGGGCTGGGCCCCTCAGTCACTGCCAGGGGGACAGTGAGGGGCTGGGGGAGAAGGAGAAGAGGCTGTAGAACTTCTGAGGAGCAACTGGGGGGTTGAACTGGAGCAGAGGAGGCTCAGGGAGCCCTTCTGGCTCAGCACAACTCCCTAATCTTGAGGAGGTTGGAGCCAGGGGAAGGTTGGTCTCTTCTCCATCCCTAGGACCAGAGGAAGCAGCCTCAGGTTGCCCCAGGGGAGAGTGAGGCTGAACCCGAGGAGCAGTTTCTGCTCCCCAAGGGTTCCCCCACCCAAAAAGTGGGAGAATCCCTGTCCCTGGAGAGGTTGCAAAGCCCTGGAGCTGTGAGTTGAGGGCCAGGGGTCAGTGGTACCCTGGCAGAGCTGGGTCAGAGGCTGAACATGATGATCCTAAAGTTCTCTTCCAACCAAAGAGACTCTCATTCTTCTCCAAGAAGTTTTTGGGGTTGAAACCCACCAGCTGAGAGGGCTGCAAGTTTCCAGTAGCCTGTGGGATGCAAATCACTGCCAAGCACTGACAGGGCCACAGCACAAGTCCTGCTGCCTCTGTTCATTTTCTGCAGCCCCTTGTCCAAAGTACCCTGTGGACATCTGAGAAAGGCACTGGAATCTTCCTGAACTGAAGTCACCCCCTCCTTCTCCTCCTGCAGCTGTCCAGGAGCAGACCCATCAGTTAACGCACGCACGTAGAGCAGGAACTTAGAGCCTTCAGCACCAAACCCCTGGGTGATGAAACACAGGAGGAGTCAAGAGGATGGATTGTCCTCACGATCTCCTGCCCTGCCTCCAGGCATGAGGGGTGGCATGGAGGACATTCCTCTGCTCATCACTGTGGCCAAACCTTTTCCCTGTTGTGACTGTCTCTGGCAGGAGATGCTCAGGGGCTGNAGATGCTCAGGGGCTGGAGATGCTCAGGGGCTGGAGATGCTCAGGGGCTGGAGATGCTCAGGGGCTGGAGATGCTCAGGGGCTGGAGATGCTCAGGGGCTGGAGATGCTCAGGGGCTGGAGATGCTCAGGGGCTGGAGATGCTCAGGGGCTGGAGATGCTCAGGGGCTGGAGATGCTCAGGGGCTGGAGATGCTCAGGGGCTGGAGCCTCCTGGCTGTTAACTCCCCCTGGAGGTTCCTGCTGCCACCAAGTTCCTGTAGACCCCAAGATGAGCTCCTTAAAGTCCTCCTGCAGAAGCCCTGTTGCATGAAGGTGTTGTGGGGAGACATCTAAACCAGGACAGAAGGTCAAGTAGAGAGACCTGCCGAGGACACGGTGAGCTCAAAGCACACTTGATCAGCTCTCCCAAACCCCATGTTCACCCACCCTCCAGGTGAGGAGGAGCCACCAGGGCTGTTTCAAAGCAGCCAGCTTAGGAGGAGACTGCTCCAACTGATTTGATGCAGACTTCTGAAGGTGGCAGGAGCTGGGCTTAACGGAGCAGCAAGTGGTATCTGCTAGGCTTTGTGGTAAGAGACCAGTAAGTTTGGCCATGCAGGTAGCTCAGAGAGGATCCTAAAGTCTCCTAGAGAGGCACTAGCAAGAGAGGAGTCTCTGTCACCAGTGACCTCAGAGCAGTGTTTACAGACTGGGTGGTGAAGGTGCTGGATTTGACTGTGGAGTTGACCTTGGGGAACACAAAGGGAGATTGTCCTGGCCGTCACGTCAGCAGGCCTTGCCTGTAGGTGGCTTTCACAAGCTGTTTGTGCTCTGTGCTTGTCTGTTGTGAAAGAGGAGGCAGTTCTGGATATGTTTGTCTTGGAAAATCCATGAGTGGCTTGGAACTGGAGCTTCAAAAGTCCTGTTTCTCCCAGGAGTGTGAGGTGCAAGAGACTGGTTTGTGGAGCTCAGCTGGGAAGGGAAGGGTCTACAGGAGGTGCAGGAGCTGTTGCTGGTCGCTCCTCTTCCTTAGCCCACCTTAACCATGAGAGAACCCCCTGTGGTACTCGCTGCAGTCCCTGTCCAGGCACTCAGAGCATGTAGACAGGCAGTTGGTGCCATGGAATCCAGGAATCAGAGACTCATTGAGGTTGGAAAAGACCTTCAACATCACTCAATCCAACCATCCACACTACAGCCCCCAACCCATCTCCTGAGACACCAGATCTACCTGTTTTGAACCCCTGTAAGGACAGTGCCTCCTCCCATCCCTGGGCAGCCTGTTCCAAGGCCTACCCACTCTTTCTAGGAAGAAGTTTCTCCTCAGATGCACCCTGACCCTCCTCTGCCACAACCTGACCCCGTTTCCTCTGGCCCTATCGCTAGTTCCTAGGGAGAAGAGGCCAACTCCTGCCTCACCCCACCCTCCCTTTAGGTAGCTGTAGAGAGCAGTGAGGTCTCCCCTCAGCCTCCTCCTCTTCTCCAGGCTGAACAGCCCCAGCTCCCTCACCCTCTCCCCATCAGCCCTGTTCTCCGGACCCCAAACCAGTTGTGCAGCTACCTAGCTGGGAGGTAAACCATGGGGTAGGGTCAAACCAAGCTGGTGTTTGAGGGCCACAGCCAGCAGCTTGCCCAGACAGATACTGCAGCCACACAGGTAGCTGCGTTTATTCCAGGCTGGAATTAGATCTTGTTGTGAACCCTCCTGCCTGCCTCTTGTCCTGCTCCACACGTGCTCCTCGGGTGGTTTGACCCTGTTGCTCTGCCCCGTAAGCATCCTCCTGCAGAGCTTTGCACGTCCATTTGCCATGAGCCTGCTGAAGAGCGATGAATTGCCAGCCCCCTCGGTGGTCAGACAACCCTCAGCACTTCCTGCCTTCGGAATCCTCGTGTCATGGAAATGACAGCAGTGGGGTTGAAGAAGTTTATCTTGGAGCAGTGGAAATCTTGCAAGCTCCAGTTCCTTGTGCAAGAAGCCGCTTTTCCAGTGATGTTTCTGGCTGCCCTCCGCTGTCTCAGCCGCTCTCTGTGGTTTCTCCAGGGTGTATTTTTGTCCTGGGGGCGTTTCTTGCGCAGAGCATGGTGTCCCTTGTGTGAGATCCGTGTTTGGATCTCGTTATTCCTCTTCTCTCCTGGTAGTTTGTTTTTTTCCAAAAGAGCAGCTCCAGAAATAGGCCCCTGCTCTCCCTGTCTCTGTCACGCACTGCAGTCAGCAGAGGGTGATCATCCACTCCGTCAGCTCCCCAGCTTCCCTCCCGTTTGTGTAGGCTCTGTCTTGACAGGAGCAGAAATTCTTCTCCAAGCTGTGACTGGGGTAGAGCCGTGAGGACATCATTCGCACGCAAGCTCATCCTCTGCTGTAGAAGGCAAAGAAACAGCTCCCTGCAGGAACGGCTTCTCCAGTCAGAATCGTTACGACCCTCAAGGGTTTGGAGGGTTTGTGCCCAGCAGTTCTTCTCCCTTAGCAGTGTTTGAGCTGCTCTTTTGTTGTGTGGCTGAGAATGTTGTCCCTCTGGTGTCTGATGCGTTTGGAAAGCAACTTCATTTAACCCTCTTTGGCTTTTGGAGGTGCTGGTCAACAAGGAACTTGACCTTCTGCTTAGCATCCAGCCAGCCTGCCCTTCAGCTCAAACACCCAGCCAGCCTGCCCTTCAGCTCAAACACCCAGCCAGCCTGCCCTTCCACTCAACACCCAGCCACNCTCAAACTCCCACCCAGCCTGCCCATCAGCTCAAACACCCAGCCAGCTTGCCCCTCAGCTCAAACACCCAGCCAGCCTGCCCTTCCACTCAACACCCAGCCACCCCACTCTTATTCCACAGGGTTTTAGGTTCTCTCCTGTTCTTGGGGGACATCAGGTGCCTCCGGGGTTAAAGCTGTAGGGCAGAACAGTGTAGGAGCCTCCTTGGGTGAGTGAAAAAACATCAACTCTGCCAGAAGCAGCAGCTGAAGGAGCTTGGAGATGGCATTGGACAGGAGAGGGAAGGTCTCTGAGCTGCCTGCCCCACCAGGAGTTGGACCAGAGCCTCTGCAGAGGTCCCTCCCAGCCGTTGTTCCTGCAGGGCGGTTGGGTTTGTTTGGATTCAGTGTCTGGCTCCATGGCCTCCAGGGTTCCTGCGCTGCTTTTTCACCCCAGCTCTTCTGTCTGGGATTTCTAGACGAGAAGGAGGAGGAGGGTTGTTTATTTCTCTGTTAGAATCTAACCCCCAATAACTGTCTTGTTTCAACACGACCTTGAATCGGCCTCACGCAGCGACACCGACTGCATTGTCATCGACAAACTGTCCATCACCGACGTTGGCACGACGAAAGCACCCAGAGCCCTGAACAGCGTGGCCCAGCACACGGAGGAGCACCAGAACACCACAGCTGTTGTCACTGCGGTCACGGAAGCGGCCACAAAAGACAGGTGAGGTGGTCAGAGCTGCAGTGGGGTTTTACTGGGTTACCCAGCGGGGTTGTTCTGCCGTTGGGAGTGTGGGCAGCGTTACATGAGGAGCGTGTTGGTGTCCTGCTGAGAGTGAGGGGCTGCTGCTGCCACGGAGAGGGTCTTTTCCCAAGGTGATGTGACAAGAGGGATGGGTTCCAGCTCAAAGAGAGGAGATTTGGGCTGGCCCAGAAGGCCACTTGGATCCTAGGAGGTATTGAGTAGGACCAGCAGAGTGAAAGAGGGGATTCCTCCCTTTACTCTGCTCTGGTGAGATCCCCAACTCCAATCCTGCAGCCACTTCTGGTTCCCCAACCTCAGAAGGACATGGTGCTGCTGGAGTGAGTCCACAGGAGGCCAGGAGGAGGAGGAGGCTGGAGCACCTCTGCTCTGGGGTCAGGCTGAGGGAGTTGGGGCTGTTCAGCAGGAGAAGGGAAGGCTCTGGAGGGTCCTTGGAGCAGCTTGCAGTCCCTGAAGGGAACCTCCAGGAAGGCTACAGAGGGGCTTTCCCCAAGGGGATCCAGTGACAGGACGAGGGAGATGGTTTGAAACTGAAGGAGAGGAGGTTCAGACTAGACCTTAGGAAGAAGCTCTTCAATGCCAGGGTGGAGGGATTGTGAAATCCATTGCTTAGAAAGACTGTGGTCGCCTCTTCCCTGGAGGTGTTGAAGGCCAGGTTGGATGAGGCCTTGGGCAACCAAGTCTGTTCGAGAAGTGGCCCCATGACAGGGGCTTGGAGCAAATGACCTCTGAGGTCCCTTCCAACTCAACCCAGTAGATTCATGGAATGTGAGGGGTTGGAGGGGATCTCTGGAGATCACCCAGTCCAACACCCCTGCTGGAGCAGGATCCCACAGGAACAGCCAGGAGGGTTTGGGGTCTCTCCAGACCAGGAGACTCCACAACCTCTCTGGGCAGCCTGGCCCAGGGCTCTGTCACCCTCTCAGGAAAGAGGTTTCTCCTCATGGAGATGTGGACCTTCCCCTGTTCCCGCTGATCCCCATTATTCCCTGTCCTGTCCCTGGGCACCACTGAGCAGAGACCGGCCCCTTCCTCTTGACCCCCACCCCTCAGATATTTATGGGCAGCAGTCAGATCCCTCTCAGCCTTCTCCTCTCCAGTCTAAACAGCCCCAGCTCTCTCAGCCTTCCCCACAGGGGAGATGCTCCAGTCCCTCCATCATCCTGTTAGCCCTCCACTGGGCTCCCTCCAGCAGCCCCCTGTTGTGTGAAGCCCAAAACCAGACCCAGTACCTCAGGACAGAGCAGAGGGAGAGTAGAACCTACCTGAACCTGCCGACCACCCTTTTCTTGATGCCCCCAGGATCCCGCTGCCTCTTGCCCCATCTCTCTCACTCCCCTCTCTTCGCCTTCCTCCTCAGGAA
>VZRI01010931.1:68986-93878 GCA_013397515.1 Upupa epops | reverse complement strand
AGTACTCCAGATGCAGTCTCACCAGTGCAGAGCAGAGGGGGAGAAGAACCTCTCTCGATCTGCTAACCACCCCTCTTCTGATCTCTAGGATGCTGTTGGCTTCCTTTCAAGCTCAAGAGACCCAGCTCCCTCAGTCTTTCCTCATCAGGGAGATGCTCCACTGCCTTCATCATCTTTGTGGCTCTGAGCTGGACTCTCCAGCAGCTCTGTGTCCTCCTGCAACTGAGGGCCCTAGATCTGGACAGAATACTCCAGATGCAGTATCAGCAGAGTAGGGTAGAGGGGGAGAGGAACCTCTCTTGATCTGCTACTTCAGTGAACTGTGATCCCACAGGATGTGGACCAAGTAGGTTTCGTGCTGAACACTCTCCTCTACAGAGTGGGGAGGCAGTAGATTCTGTACCTGCCCGCGTTTCTGTGGTGCATAAAGCCTGACTGTGTTCACACCTCCATTTCATTAACTACAGGAGCAAGTGCTTCTCGATGCAAAATACCAACTCAGAGAACTAGAACGACAACACCCGCTAATTTCACGACACAGCAAACATGTTCCCATCCCTGCCAAGCACGGCACTTCTTTGTTTTCTAAGGATGTTTACAAGGATATCCAAGCTGTACGGAACAGAAACGATCTTAGTATTTGATACTGGGATTGTCCTTGGTTGCATCTGGATTTAGGCTTCGTAATGATTATCTCCTAGACACAGAAATAGTCTTTCTGCAACTCAAAATTTGTCTGGAGGCATTTCGAAGAACCTTGCTTTCAAATCGACTGATTTTTCATCTTTATTCTCCCCCCTTCAAAAGGTTTCACCGCTCCTGATGTTTAACGTTCTGCAAAGGCGTGTTCCTGCCAATGACTATCGCCTTATGGTTATGCTTCTGCAAATAACCTGCTGTGAGCTGATAAAAGGATTAATGCAGCCAAAATTCTTAATCTGTGAAATTACAAATTAAATTCTCATATTAAAAATACCACCCTGAGGTATTTTTTGTGGGTTTAATTCCCCTCTGGTGTTCTGCATACATTGTGCTTGTTAATGACTAGGACAAGACTGTCTCTGTTGGCAGCCTGCTGCAGAGTGATAATGTGTAGGCATTTACTTCACTGATAGGACTGGATTTAAGCGCTGACTGATAAACTAAGTGGCAAGTGGGTAATAAGTCCATATTAACAGAAAAGTACTAGTGCAGAATTCAGAATTCAAAATCCTGGCTAGGCTGAGCCGCACAGTCAGAAGGATTGAGATGTCACCAGCGCAGAGTGATTTTTGTTTTCTATTTAACAAGGAAAAAAAAAGAGAAATGAACTGGAATTCTCGATGCTTTGTTACTCCTTGAGCTGTTCTAGTGAAGACAGACATTCAGCAGCCCTGATTTACTCTTTCTGGTCACAGCTTCTAAAGTGCTAGAGTCAGCAAACCAGCGGTGGGTTAGCATGGCTGAGGAAGAAACCAGAATTGTTTTTGCAGAGCAAGGACAGGGCTGGTGCTGGGCAAAAATCAATGGGGCTACTTTGATTTGAGTGTTCATAGAATCATTGGGGATTGAAAGGGATCTTGAAAGATCATCCAGTCCAATCCCCTGGACACAGCAGGATCACCCAGACCCAGTGGCACAGGAACACAGCCAGGCGGGGCTGGAACGTCTGCAGAGAAGGAGACTCCACAGCCCCCCTGGGCAGCCTGTGCCAGTGCTCCGGGACCCTCCCTGGGAAGAAGGTCCTGCTGAGATTGAGAGGGAACCTCCTCTGTTACAGCTCACACCCATCGCCCCTTGTTCATATTGTATGAATGGCAGAGTGCTGTTCAGAGCAGTCAGGAGTAGGCTACTGGGATAGCTAAACCCGAGGCCCTAGCTCAAAATGTCACTACTACAGCTGTAGAGGATGGAAAAGATCAACCTCTGGAGGAATCCTTTGTGAATTTTATATATATATTTGTGGATTATATAGGGAGATATATTCAGAGGAAAAGAGAGCTGCATGTGTTCTTCTGCCAATGGATATAAGTTTGAAAGCAGAAAGTAATGGGCATCGTCCTAATCCATGTGTGATTCTCATCACCACACTGAGTGAAAGTAAAATGCTGATGAGTATTCCCCAGTGAAAGCTGGTTTTAATAACAGAAGCTTCTCCAAATGAAAAAAAAATCACTCAGGACTTTTCCCCAGAATAAATTGCATCCCTTTAACATTGGGAAAAGTCAAGGGCACGTATGATCATCGAATCATTAGGGAAGGGACCATGAAAAATCATCTAGTCCAATCCCCCTGCATCATAGAATCATCAAGCTTGGAGAAGACCTTTAAGATGGTGACGTCAGTACCTGTGTCGATAGGAACAGCTTGGCAAAGTCAACTGGAGACCCTTTAGCTTCATAAAAGCCACACAAAGTTGGGTGCGGATACCAAGAGTACCGTCACCTGTGTCATTCAGCAAACTCACTCCTTGGTGTTTCTCATGCTTCTGACTGCTGATTCCCTTCAGCAAGGTTCCTGCTCTAACAGAATCAAACCCGGCTGGATTTTGATCCCGTAGGCTGCAACTAGTTAAGTACTGGGTGTTAGAAACCAGCAGAAAAAGCACTAAATATGTAAATTGTAGTTTTCCGTTTGCTTTATGACAATCCCGATAATTCTCTTGGCTTGCCCACGTCATCAAACACAAAGATAGCTGGCTGCAGACTGCACAGCAGAGATAGCCATAAAAACATTAAAGAAGAGAAATCCCTTTTGTCCTGTGTCAAGCCAGCTCTGGAATTTCAAGCTGCACATTGCACTCACAAACCCAGAGCTGTGTGCTCGTGAGGGTTAGCACACACACGCCTGCCTCTGCATGAAGCAGCATCTTTCTAGTCAGTGATTTTTAAGGAAACCCCCAAAACCCAGCAAAATAAATCAGTGATTTAAACCCCAGTGATTCTTAATGGATTTGGAGGTGGTTCTACTCACTATCAGTTAACTCCCATAGCCGCGGGGGCAGGGCACTGAAATACTCATGGCTCAGGGCTGCCTGTGCTGACAATCTGTTCTTTGGGAAACATTGGAGTAGTTTGGAGGCTAGATCTTCCGCGTGATTCACGTAGCTCAGCCTGAAACACAAATAAGAAGGGTTTTCCTGACAAACAATCCCAATATTTTGTTTACTCATTCTGCATAGAGTCAGCACAGCTGATGACACTGAGCTGTGCAAGCCAGGTCTGTCTGGAAGCACCACTAGGAGAGACAGTTCTCACATTAGGAGATAATGAGTTGTTTCTGGGTTGACAGCTCAAGACTGGGACAAACGTCACAAATACAGAGCGTATCACACACCATATCACACGTGCTCAGCCTAGAACAGCAAAGGATCATGAGCAACAGCATCCTGAAAGCAGTTGTTCTGATTTATATTTGATTGAGCTTACTGAGAGGCTGGAAATTTACAGCTCTGGAATCAAGAGGTTATTACTATTGAAGCCGATGACACCCAAGCTTAAATGAGCAGCAGTATCCACACAACTGGGTGAAGCATCATGTTTTAAAATCCAGCCATGCTTAATAATCAACAGCTGCATCACGTCTCCTACAGGCATTTGAGTTTGGGGTAGGAAGGACTTGTCATTTCTGTCATAGATTTACTCAGCAGGAGGTTGACTCTTCACGAGGTGTTGATGCAACGCACTGCATTGAAAGAGAATCACCCTTTTCAAGCTACCTAGGGCACTCTGAGCACACTCATTGTTTTACCCAGCTCTACGCTTGGGAATACTGTAAGAAAACATCAACCCAAGGGGAATACATCTGAAGGGGAGGAGGGAGAAGAGCAAGCAGCAAGATGTAGCTTGGGTCTAGTCATATACAGCTGCCTCCTGCGTTCCCAGTGCCAGCACAATTATTGTGATATGCAGTCAGGAAAGAGGGGCTGAATCTTGTCACCATCACGCTGCTGTTATTAGCAGGTAAGTTTGTAAAGCCAGCCATGCCTTCGCTCAGGAAATACCTGCTGCCAGATAAAAATGCCTGACAAGGGTGGAAAACGCCTGTGTTTTTTAATACGCTGTTTTCCCACAACAGGCAGCTCAAAATACCCCAGTATTGGAACGAGATGCTGTTATCCCCTAAAATCAATAATCCCACTGCATGCTCCATGCAAATGTTCATCCTTGTTCAGTTCCAGCTGACTTTCTGTAAAGCTGTTTGAGGAGGATGGATTAAACAGATAGTCTTTCACTGGGCTGACGTGGCATAATTTACAGGGCTCTCCCTCTGCAACAAAGAACAGACAATGCTGAACACACGGTGAAGAAAAGCTTGCTCTTACAGTGAGAACATAACCACAGGGATGCATAGACACAGGTCCTAAGCTCCATGTAAAACATTCAAAGTCCAAGGCGTCGCTATTAAATGTTGTGTTGGCACAGGTGGGACACGCTGCGGTTGGTGTAATGATTCAAACCACACAGCCTTTTTGATTTCCAGCAACTGTCCACTGGATAGGAGTTTTTGATCAGATCTCTTCCTGCGAGCTGGCAGATATTTGTGCAGGAATTACCCAGGGATGGACTGCCACTTCAGGACATGATTTCCCATTGGCCTTAATCATTGAATCACAGAATCTTTAGGGATTGGAAGGGACCTGGAAAGATCATCCAGTCCAATCCCCCTGCCACAGCAGGGTCACCCAGACCCAGTGGNCCCCCTCAGCCTCCTCTTCTCCAAGCTCAAGAGATCCAGCTCCCTCAGCCTTTCCTCATAAGGGAGCTGCTCTATAATCCCACACAATTCCCAGGATCAGGGCTTGAAATTGCTAGTCCAGGTTAAAGAGGTGCCGAGCTGCAGTGTTTCTGATATATTTTTATGCTTTCATTTTCATTTAATGACAAAGGCATTTGGAATGAAAAAGTCATTGCCTGCAGAGTAAATGATAAACGAGTAATTCCAGACTCCTTGAGCTACCAGAGGGTAGAAAAGGTTTTGTTAAACTTTTGTGACAATTACAGGAAAGTTCATCACAGAACACGAGGAAACAGCAGGAGAAAAAGCTGTGCTGACCAAGAAGAGGTAACTAGCCATCCCAAACGCTCCCCATGGCCTCAGCTCAAGAAAAACAACGCCCTATGAACCTGTTTCACGTGAAGCTGCCGAGGCTCGAGCAGTTGTAAATCTCACTGGATTATGAGAATTTGACTTGATTTCAGAAAACAGGCTTAAATGACTTTCTTCTGCCCAGGAAGGTCAGGAGCTGGTCAAGCAGAACACGGCTAAGATCACTGGAGTTTGGGTTAAGCTCGTAGGGAAAAAAGAAGAGGTTTTGGGGCGTGTGCAGTGAACTTGTGAACTGGAGGTGATTTGCTTTTAAATGAGGTGAAGAAGGCGGCTCTGATTCACATTAATAATTAAGACAGATGGGCATTCAAACAGATGGCGATAGAATGCTGTCTCTGTACTCTGAATAGCATGAGGTGAACGCTTCCCAAAGCAAATACCAGATACTGTATGTGTTTTCCAAAGTCTTGGAAGTCTGGAAAAGAGTCTGAAGTCCAACTCTTGCAGTGTAAGGTTAATAAATCTCTCAGCTGGCACTGACAGCATGGCCTAAAGGAGTGAGCACCTACTTTCCTTTGGAAATCTCAGCCCTCCTCCTTCTTCCTAAGCACTCTTGTGGTGCTGAAGGATGAACCCATCGTGAATCAGAGAATCCTTAGGGATCGAAGGGACCTGCAAAGATCATCCAGTCCAATCCCCCTGCCACAGCAGGATCACCCAGACCCAGTGGCACAGGAACACAGCCAGGAGGGGCTGGAACGTCTGCAGAGAAGGAGACTCCACAGCCCCCCTGGGCAGCCTGTGCCAGTGCTCCGGGACCCTCCCTGGGAAGAAGGTCCTGCTGAGATTGAGAGGGAACCGCCTCTGTTCCAGCTGGCACCCAGTGCCCCTTGTCCTGTCACCAGATGCCCTTGACAAGAGCCTGGCTCCATCCTCCTGACACCCCCCTCAGATATTTATAGATATTAATAACACCACCTCAGCCTCTTCTTCTCCAGAATAAACAGTCCCAGTTCCTTCAGTTTTTCCTCATAGGAGAAAGGTCCACATCCCTTCACCATCCTTGCAGCTCTTTGTTGGACTCTCTATAGTGGATTCCATTTCCCTAGAACTAGGGAGCCCAAAACTGGACACAGTAGTCCAGGTGTGGTCTCACCAGGGCAGAGGGCAGAGCCTTGATAGTTTGCACTTCTGAACAGAAGCACAACCCTACCAGCAGCAGCGACACAGCCCATAAATCAGAGCAGGACCTACACTTAAGCATCGTTTCCTTTTGACTAAACACCACCAACCTTTCTGCTGTCACAGCCACGCCGAGAACTCCTACTGTCTTCAAAGAGCTGATGTGCGAGCAGCAGCATGCAGAAGCTGCTTCCCCACTGCACCTGGTGTGCCTCCGTGAAGCCTTTGTAGGGCTTATTTAGGCATCGTGAAACCACTACAAGCAGCACGAGCGAGTGTTGTTGCAGTGCTTTTAGCTCTTGATAGAGATGAAGGCAGAAAGCAGCATCTCAAGACAGGAATCTAATGGAGTAAAGATGCTAACCGTATTTTCAGTGATGATTGCACAGAGGATACTGAGGACTACAACTGATACACAAAGAGCTTCTGAAGGCTCGCTGAAGCAGGGGTTTGCTTATTGCTGATCAATCACAGGATACACAATTTGCTCTACATCCCAGAGCAGCGCAGAGATACTTCAAGCCAAACTACACATGAAAAAACAGCCCTGGGAGCCACATTACAGGGTTGGGATTGTTCCTCACATCTGTATGGGGCTGGCAATGACAGTCATGGAATGATTCTGGTTGGAACAGATCCTTGAGATCATCAAGTCCAACCAATAACTCTACTCTACCAAGGTCACCACTAGACCAGATCTCTAAGCACCACATCTAAACCATCTTTAAATGCCTCCAGGGATGGGGACTCAATCCCCTCCCTGGGCAGCCTGTTCCAAGGCCCTACCATTGTGCTGGATTATGCACATTCTTCAGCAGAGGTGACTCCAAACACTCCTCTTGCTCTTCCCAAACTGAGGTGCTGCCAGCAGTTTAAATTCACAACCACAGCTCTCTGTACATGCAGGGTGGGAAAGTATAATCTCCAGGCTCCCAAAGCCATCAGGTTAACTGTGCTCCTTTAGCTTGGTACCTCACTACAAGGAAGATTTGCACATTGCTGAAACATCCTGCTCAGGCTTCTTAGGTGATTGAGACTGGGGGCAACTTCTGCATGAACATGGCTATAACACTCCCAGCTTCTGTCCTCACTCTGTGCTCCTGTAAATAACTGCACTCTACGGTCATCAGACCTTCATCATTTCCAGAAGGCTGTGTGAAACTCTCTTTGAAAAGGTTGAAATTAGTTTATCCATAGAATCATAAGGGATGGGAAGGGACCTGGAAAGATCATCCAGTCCAATCCCCCTGCCACAGCAGGATCACCCAGACCCAGTGGCACAGGAACACAGCCAGGCAGGGCTGGAACGTCTGCAGAGAAGGAGACTCCACAACCCCCCTGGGCAGCCTGTGCCAGTGCTCTGGGACCCTCCCTGGGAAGAAGGTCCTGCTGAGATTGAGAGGGAACCTCCTCTGTTCCAGCTGGCACCCAGTGCCCCTTGTCCTATCACCAGATGCCCTTGAGAAGAGCCTGGCTCCATCCTCCTGATGATTCTTCAATTCTACGATTTTTAGAAGGCTCCTTCATGCACTGCACCAAGCTGACCAGAATATCCTTAGAAAATAAATAGAGCTAAAAATTATTACTAATAGCTCAATCATTTTATGAGCTATTATTTCACCAGAAAATTGAGAAAATAGATCTTTAATCCTGAACAAAAAAACTCTTCAAGGTTTATGGTCTCCATAAACCTTCCACTGCAAACTGAAAATGGAAGTTAGTAATGCAATAAATGCCCCAACAAATATATCAGATTTTTCACTTAATGCTTTTTACAGGCTTAAACCAAACGGAGTGAAAGAAAATCACCTTCTACAGCCTGACTCTTAAAGGAAGAATGCCTTTCTGTTATGCTTTTTTAAAGAAGGCACGGTGAATTTATATCAACTTCGCTGAATCTTGGGGCGTGATAAAAGGAAGAAAATACAGCAGTGGAGTTAACATTCCACAGTGCTTTCCCTTCCCATATTTATTTCCTCACTGACTGGGCGTAAGGACTCAAAAAAAAAATAAGGAGAGGAATAACCCATCCTCACACCCTGCAAGAGTAGAAACAGCTGAACTCAACCTTTGGAACAGAGTGCAGGCAGAGCTCTGTGCTTTTTCTTTGCCCATCATTCATGACTTCATAGAATCATAAGGGGTTGGGAAGGGACCTCGAAAGATCATCCAGTCCAATCCCCCTGCCACAGCAGGATCACCCAGACCCAGTGGCACAGGAACACAGCCAGGCGGGGCTGGAACGTCTGCAGAGAAGGAGACTCCACAACCCCCCTGGGCAGCCTGTGCCAGTGCTCTGGGACCCTCCCTGGGAAGAAGGTCCTGCTGAGATTGAGATGGAACCTCCTCTGCTCCAGCTGGCACCCAGTGCCCCTTGTCCTGTCCCCAGATGCCCTTGAGCAGAGCCTGGCTCCATCCTCCTGACACCCACCCCTCACAGATTTAGGGACAGGAATGAGGTCCCCCCTCCGTTTTAAATAGGAAGAGTAAAGCAAATAATACATTCATTTAAAAACCTGCTCTGATCGTTAAATAACAGGAGGGGGAAAAGTAAACGATACCTTCGTGGGAAAGTGCTGGAAGTGAGAACGTTCTCTTCTCATTTACATTCTCTGCAGTAAGATTTTGAGTTTAGAAATCCAACATGCAAAATTAAAGCTCTTATTCGTTTGTCTTTCCAGCCTCCTATTGCGGCAGCGATCGTAAAACAAACACAGCTGGCATCTTTATGATTTTATTCACTGAAGGATTTAGCTGGACAAACATCACAAAGATGTTGGCTTCTATCATTGAATTTATGATCAAATATGCTCCAGCCTGAGATCAACTCTGCTCCATCAATTATTATGGGGTGTGAATAATTTAACAGAACGTTGTCTATTTGTAAATCAGATCTTCCAGATACAGATTCAGCTGAGGTAGCAGACAGATCTGCACTGTGTTCAGCGTTTCATTATTTAAGAAGACGCTGGGGTTTTGTGAATTGCAATCCTGTTTTGGCATCCAGAAAGCTGCTAATTCACACTAACTCCCTTTCCAAATTGGTTTTTAAATGAAATCGTTCTTTATCACCCAAGAACCGAACCGTTTCAGTGATGCCTTTCAAAATCACACGATATATTTCCTATAAACGCTCGATGAATTACACAAGGTAACATCACCAGTGCTTCCTGTGTCTCTCTCCGTAGGTTTTCCACCACATTCTGTTGTTCAGCCTAACGCCAGGAGGGTTACACTAATTTTAATGCAGAGCTTGTGCCTCAGGATACGGGATTGACTCAATGCCTGAAAGAAAAAGGTCAGTTCCCTTTGGAATCACTCGCCTCTTTGCCCTCCGGCGATGACAGGTGCACCAGCCCTGTGCTGAGGCTCATTATTCACAGTGTGCTGCTCAAGATACATAATCTAACCTCTCAATTCTAATGCATCAGCCAGGATTATTTTCTCCTGTCTTCCCATTCTGACACGCAGGTCAAGCAGGCACTGAACAGATCTACACCGGGATCTGCCTGCAGCCAGCATCTTTCATGAATTATCAAACTCTAGCTTCAAACATTCTAAGCCAGGTTATTTAAAGAAATCACGAGGTTTAATTATGAAACTTAATTAGCAAATAGCTAAGTTTGGAAGCAAATCACTGTCTCACCCATAGTCTCCTTCCACGCCGCATGTCCCTGTCTCACCCATTAATAAAAGCTGCATGAAGAAGCATGATCTCTTGATGCTCTGTCCTATGTGGCATCGAAGAAGTCAGAAATCTGAAGGCAGATACATGCAATGCCACAGCCAGAACCACAGAAAAGGAGATGAGATTCATCAGAAAAGAAGTGAGATCACTATTTGAGGTGAAGGCATTTTGTACCACAGCAGAGACTGTCTGCAACTATCTGGATGTCAATAGATCCCAGTAGTGTGGGGTTAGGTACTGGCTTAAATCAGCTGTAGAGGTGGAAAAGCTCATTTTGAATACCAGACTGATTTTTAAGCTGCCTATTTGTTTGTCTCTCATTTAGGAAAAATCCTGCCTTTAATGGCTACCTAGAAAGAGTGAAAGATGCGGAAGTCAGGTCTACTTCGCTTACACTGCTGCCCTCACAGCATCAGACAAACACTTTTAGAAGCCATCCCAGAGACTCAGTTTGTCAGCAATGTCACTATCTGGTGAAGAAACGTCTCAGCAGAAAGCTCCAGCAAGAGGGCAGATTTAGGAGGGCGAGGATAGAGTGATGCCCTGTGCCTCAGCTGAAAAGTATTAGGTTTCAAACCAAGGGAGGACCACAGATGCTGTGGCAACAGATGAGTAACAGACTACTAAACCCATAATTCTGAAGAAATTAATAAAATATTGGAGTGTAGAAATGCCTGAGAAAGAACAACTGAAAACATATGAAACCAGCTGATAAGTAAATATTCTAACTGGTAATGAAGAACATACCTGGAGAAAACAAAGCATACGTGGAAAACACCAAATAAACATGTCGCTCTGATATATGTCCCAATACCTTGAGGAATCATAGAATCANGCTCCCTCAGCCTTTCCTCATCAGGGAGCTGCCCTCCTTCCTTCATCATCTTCATTGCTCTATACTGGACACCCTCCAGCAGCTCTGTGTCCTTCTGGAACTGAGGGGCCCAGAACTGCACACAGTGCTCCAGATGTTGTCTCCCCAGTGTGGAGTAGAGGGGGAGAAGAACCTCCCTTGATCTGCTAACCACCCCCCTTCTGATCCCCCCCAGGATGCTGTTGGCCCTCTTGGCCACAAGAGCACACTGCTGGCTCAATTTATAATGCTGTCCTCTCGGACCCCAGGTCCCTTTCTCCTCCACTGCAATGCTGAGTGGCAACGCTCTGATGTGGAAGGGAAGTGTCCAGCTGTGTCCAGAGGGATCAGCGTTAGTTGCAGTTTTTTTTAACATCTGTATTAACAAACAGGGCTGCAGGATACGTTGCACTCTGCATCAGCTCATAAATCCAATGTTGAAAACAGCATAGAAGACAGCAATTAGTACAAAGAAGCTAATAGAAGCCAGATATGGAGGCAGGGAACCTATAAAAAAGTGCTTAGCGAGCTAAAAAAATGACTTCCAGAGAAAAATAACCTAAAATAGAGATAAGTTTGGAGATAATAACTGCAATAAACCCTCATCCCATGCCAGACACCAAATTAAATGCTGAAGGAGCATCCACGTACACTGGGGCTGTCACGCATGGGAAGGGTCTTGGATGGTAGCAGGATAATTCTACTCATGAAACACCATCGAGTTACTAGGNAAGCTAATAGAAGCCAGATATGGAGGCAGGGAACCTATAAAAAAGTGCTTAGCGAGCTAAAAAAATGACTTCCAGAGAAAAATAACCTAAAATAGAGATAAGTTTGGAGATAATAACTGCAATAAACCCTCATCCCATGCCAGACACCAAATTAAATGCTGAAGGAGCATCCACGTACACTGGGGCTGTCACGCATGGGAAGGGTCTTGGATGGTAGCAGGATAATTCTACTCATGAAACACCATCGAGTTACTGGAGAGTGAGAAAGAAGACCAAGGGGTTTGTGGTCCAGTTTATTAACCGAACCATAAAGATGCAATAAAATACCTGAAGCTTAGCAACACAAGAGGGGAAATTACTCTGAGCACTGTGTCCAGCTCTGGTGTCTCCAACGTAAGGACGTAGAGTTGTTGGAGCATGTCCAGAGGCAGCCACAAGGATGATCCAAAGGCTGGAGTAACTTTGCTATGAGGACAGGCTGAGGGAGCTGGTGGGTTTTGAACACGGTACCTGTAGCTCAGTGTCCCATCTGATGTAGAAGTGATAAAGTTCAGGAAACATTACAAGGGAAAGAAAGAAAAAGGAGGTGAATTCAAACTGATAAAAACATGAGACAGGCTTATGGTCACCGGCTCACAGCAGCGGTCAGATGGCCCTGGTAACGTGGAAACAACACTCCAAAGCTTATTATTTAATTGTTATAGTGGGACTGAGGTAATGACATTCAAAACCAGTGGCCTGAAGCAACAACACAGCATCTCTCAATTAGCTCAATTCACTTGCCAGCTGACATCCCCAAGAAGCAAATCCGAAGCTATACAGTTCCTGCCTATTAAAAGGTAATCAGGAACTCAAACCCATCTCAAACAGGCAGAAGCAGGAAAGGATAACACTTCACCGCTTCCACATTAGTATGAGGATTAAAAACACACTTGAAGAGTCAAAAGTAATTAAAAGAAACCACCAACTTACTTATTCCACGCTTGCCTAAGGCTTTTAGGGCTGTACTGTGTAAACCGTTCTGCAAGAAAAGAAAGAGACATATTGATTTATTGTAATGGTTTAGCAAGAGGGTCTCAATGGGTTTGGGTTGGTGCCTGTAACTCTAGCACAACAACCAGCTCTCACCGAGAGTTCGACAGGCGCTGAAGCAACTTTGCTAGAAAGACAACAGTTTATTGAACCCATCACCAAGAAGAAAAGGGAAAAAGCACAAATAAGTTGAAGAATTAAAAAGTTAAAAGAGAAATGGTAACACAGTGCCTTCACACACGCTCTGAGAGAAATGGGAGATGGCTAACACATCGGGGTTTGGCCTTAGATGAGAGCTCTGGGGTAAGAGCGTGTACTCCAACACTCACAACCATAACAAGAAGCCACCCCCCCACACACACACACTTGCACCCCACTTTCCAGAAGAGAAAGGGGTGGGGTAGCAGGAATACAGCACACAAAATACATTCAGTGCTTGTGGAAAAGTTCCTTTCCTGAACCTCATGCAGACATCAACGCCCTGTGACTCTGTTACACTAAAGCTGAGAGTCTGAAACCCTATTTTCTATTTATCTCCTAATTTATTTCCTAATTTCTGTGTAAGTGCTGCAGCTCGCACCCCCAGACCAGGGAAAGAAAAGCAGAATAGAAGTAACAGCCTTATAAACAGGGAAAAAAGAACAAAGGAGCGAAGAAAAAACCACCACCACAACAACAACAACAAAACCCCAACACAAAAGACCCCCCACTCGTTAAAACAAACCAACCAAACCACCGTGACCTGCAGCTCATTTACAGTGGCACCAGCAGACAGGGAATTTCTTTCGATTATTCTAAAGTCGATTTTGACTGCTGGGAAAGAAAGCAGCCTGAAAAACAGGGTGGTTTTGGATTCATCAGCAATTCAGTCCTCTGTGACCTCACTGTAATGGTTTTGTGTTTCTCTGTAGGCATCAGTGTGGGGTCGTGAGACACAGAGACGCATGCAAAACTTAACGAGCAAGTGGCAGTTCTAAAGAACACGTGTAAATAATGACCGGACGGAACGAGTACAATGACAACTCCAACGTGCAGTTCTTCAGCTCAGATACAAGTACTTCCTCTCTCATGTCCAGGAAGATAACTCCTCTGCAGTGTAGGACTCTAGTTGGTAGAGGAAGATGCTGTGAAAGCTGCTACACACGAGCCAGGACTGTGAGCGCTTTGAATGGGAGCTAAGTGCCTCTCAGGAGGAAACAAGTGGAATCCAGCTGGAGAATATAACAACGTTTTCCATGAGGTCTCATCACACTGAAATCTTGTCATGTAGGTTGGTACTCACCCTGGCCAGATACCCTAGTGTGGCAGCACTGATTGCAGGCTGCCCAGGGAAGGGGTTGAGTCACCACCCCTGGATGTTTAGACATGGTGCTTAGAGATGTGGTCTGCTGGTAGAGTAGGGCTACTGGTTGGATTGGATCTCAAGGGTCTTTTCCAAGCTGAATGAATCTTTTGGGAGGTACTATATTTGAAAAATGCTTCATAAGCCTCAAAAATGAATTTTGATTTCTCTCTACCCATGAGCAGGGCATTTGATTGGCACCTTGTGCAGTTACAACAGCATTTCACACATATGAATGTCCACACAAAGATGCCTGCATCTTACTGGGAGAAATTGTGTTCAAATTCAAGTTCTTCATAGAAGCAGAGAATCCTTAGGGATTGGAAGGGACCTCCAAAGATCATCCAGTCCAATCCCCCTGCCACAGCAGGATCACCCAGACCAAGTGGCACAGGAACACAGCCAGGTGAGCCTGGAACATTGCTGGCTCATAGTCACCCTGCTGGCCACTAGGACCTCCAGGTCCCTGTCTCCTCCCCTGCTCTCCAACAGGTCAGTCCCCACCCTCTCCTGGTCCCTGGGGTTGTTCTTGCCCAGATACCAGACTCTCCCCTGACCCTTGTTGTCCCTCACTCCATCTCTCTCTGCCCAGCTCTCCAGCCTGTCCAGCTCTGGCTGAATGGCAGTACAGCCTGCTGGGGTGTCAGTAACATCACCCAGCTTTGTGTCATCAGCAAACTTGCTGCCAGTGCCCCCTAACCCCTCATCCAAGTCATTAATGAACAGATTGAATAGGTCTGGTGCCAGTACCGATCCTTGGGGGGATCCTTGTGCCTTTTATGTCAGTTCTAAAGCTGCCATCTACACTTCACACACAGACAGTTTGGAAGCTGCCAAAACTATGGCAATGCACAATCCCAGCATCCACCCAGATGAGTCTGTTTCTCAGCAGCTCAGATGTGCTATCATGGCCTGGTTTCAAGCCACAGAAATGATTAGGTTGAATCTCTGTGAATTTACGTTACCCAGTGCTATCAGTTGGTATTGCAAAACCCAAATCCATTCTTTTCATTTCATTAACAGAGCATTAACACTTCAGTCAGAGGAAATATATTGCTTTGTAAACATATCTGCCCAAATAACATCTTGTAGAGTCGACTCGGTACTCATCTCTTAACTTTGGAACTCTTTTCTGATACGTCTCGTTGCAAGCACTACCCTAGCGCTCGCTGTGAGCTTGAGAAGCGTTCACACCGAGCGTCACCCTACTGACATGGGGCTAAGTGTCAGAAACTCTACGGTAATCTTCATTACTGATAAAGTCAGTGGCCCCGGTTTGGGTACTATCAAAAGGAGAAGCCGTTTGAAGCAGCGGGGTATCCCCTGTGTTTGCCACTTGTGTTTCTGTTAAGTCTTGATGCTGCAATGAGCGCAGAACGAGGGCTGAAGAGAGGGGGAGAAAAAGAAGCTGCTGGGTACATCCTTGCTGTGAGATTTCCTCACCATACCCTGTGTGCACATTTTTCACAGAGGCACCCAGATTAAGGAAGTGGTTGAGATGGAGTGTTGGGGGAACATGGTTTGGAGGTGAACTTTACAGAGTAGGGTGGGTGGTTGGACTTGATGATCCCCAGGGGCTTTTCCAACCTGAATGATTCAAATTCAATTAGAAACTCCAATTTCTTTTCATCACTATTATACACCACATGCAACTCGTCCACTTAGGATGTGCCAATGCCCTCTGGCAGGTCTTTAAGTCAAACGGGTGAAGTAGACAGGCTCATTCTTAGATCCAGCACCAGTAACATGGTACTGGAGTCAGCGCCTGTGATTGTAATATCTAACAACACAAACAGAAGGCAAGTAGTTCAAGCATCGTATTGGCACTGAGAGCATGGTCCAAACTCATGAAGGAGAGGAATGTCACATCTCAAATCGTGCTTGTGGGTTACTAATTTGGCTTCTGCTCTCCAGGCAAAAAGCCTGAGCTCCAGGGAGGTCCGTAACTAAGCTGCTCTAGCCAAAGAAGGACCTGAGCTCACCCTTGATTTCCAATTTACAGTTGTGAATTAAAAATACTCTATGCAAGCAGATAGTTACTCATAAACATCACAAGAAAGTATTTTCTATACTTTATGAGTGACTAGTCCAACTGTGACACTGCCCACTCATAGATGAGAAGGGACTGACAAATAAGATGCAGCTAGATGGTGCTGTGTAATGACAAAGCTGAGCTGCACATGGGAGCTCAGCTAATCAAGCCCAGCTTTGCACATTAATCTACTCTGGTGCAGAGAACTTCACTAATGTGAAGCATTGCTGAAAAGCTATCCCAGACCAGGGGAAAGGCAGATTTGGATTCTATCTGCCATTCTGCAATGTGTTTAGGTGAACATCGAGCTGGCACAGTAACGCTGACTTCAACAGCGCGACATCCGCTCCCTCAGCTGCCAAGTATCAGAGACATTATGTTCTTGACTGCACTGTCAAGGCTTTAAGCAATTGAAGCTATTTTCACTGTGGAAGAAAAACATAGAATCAACCACTCGGCCAAATTGTGTCGAGACCTTCATGCCTAAAGATTTATTTCAGTTCTACAAGCAACTGAAAATCTATTGCTGTGCCAGATGAGTCTTTTACTGAGAAAGAGAACCAGTTAAGGAAATGCTGTTATGAAGGATAAGCATAGGCAAGACAAAGTGGCTTCTTAAAGGGATCTTCATTCTTCACTCAGCTAACTGTTCTATTCTAAACCTCTTTTTAAATAAGTACCTTATACACTATGAGTGAGGGAGAGAGAAAACATGGGATAGAGTGAACCCCTCTCTACAGTGAGATAAATGTTAGTCCAGACTCCTGTATTTCAAACTCCATGTATATAATGTATGACTACAAACTAAGCTTCTCCTAACTAATGGCACCAATTTTTTCCCCCCTACTCCAAGCTCCTTACTTTAAATTATTTCTAAGGAAAGAAACCACACATCGATAAAATGCAGCTCACATTTTTCTACCCAATTTTGTGGTCACGCCTGCAGCCAGAGTCTTGTTAACATTCATGGACAGTATAACTAGATGGGACTACTGTGGTAATTGAGCCCAGACTTGTGTACATGAGAGCTCTTAGTACTTTCCTGAATTAATCTTGCTTTAGAGCATAAAAAAACCCCAGAATAACCAGCTGATTTTGATTTCAGAGTTGCTCGATCAGAGAAGCTACAATACATTTGTCCTTCAGCTTTGCCATCAAGATGTAGCTTTCCAAGTCCTCAACTGTGAAACCACAATATTACATACCGACTGCTGTAGTCTGAATTTCAGTGGGTTTCTTGCCTGAGGCACTGGGAGATTACTGTGGCAACTTATGATGTTCGAACTTGGAATTCCAAGCTGAGCTTTTATGACTCTGCAAACTGGTACAACTGGTTTGGGCCTTCCGGTTTCCAGTTTCCTGCTTCTTCCTCACTTTCCCTGTCTATTGTTCAGAGCAGAAGGTGCTGGATTCAACAGGTTCTCAGAATGGGGTGAATAGAAAAGGTGGAGCTTCAAAGATCAGTGGAAGGAAAGTTTTGTCTGAATTCCACTGTTTACAATGGGGAGAGCTTTTCTGTTGTTTATGGCCCTGGGAATCATCCCACTGGAACAGGGAGACTGGCTTGGAAGCACATGGAACAAGGAACTGGACTTCAAGACCCGCCTGGCTGTGTTCCTGAGTGACTTGGTCTGGGTGATCCTGTTGTGGCGGGGGGATTGGACTGGATGATCTTCCGAGATCCTTTCCGATCCCTAATGATTCTATGAATACGAATTCGAAGTGGGAGCAGAAGTGAACAACAAGGTAGGGAAGAGAATGAGGAAAATTCTGTAGTTGGTTGATTTGACAAGCCTGATGCATTAAAATACTACATTCTTCAAAGGATTGCTCCCAAATTGTACTCAGCTTGGACTTTGGGGGGATAAAAAAAGCTCATCCATGACACCCAGCTGTATCAAACAGTATTAAAATGACAGTATTTCTGTTGCTTATAAAAAGAGACTATTCCTCTATTTATCTCCCTTAGACAAGTGCTTCAGAGCACCTCTGTTACGTATGCGAACTCACTCGTGTGCCCTCATCTATACCTACATGCTCTGTACCGCAAACATCATTATCCGCCTGATAAACAGATTCCATCTGACAGCTCTGCATCGAGGGCAGGTTCAAACAGAAGCAAATTCCAGCAGAACTCACTAGTGAGCTTGTTAGCAGACCACTGAAGGAACTGCTGGTCTGCTGTGAGGATTGAAAAAAACCAAGCCCTTGCATTTTAAGTAACATAAAGCCAGGCAAGGGGTTTTTCCACTTTCATCACTCAGAAAAACACATGAACTGCTATACCTTCACCACATCTGCCTCAAAAGGACCTAGAATAGGCTATATTTTGATATTTAGCTGTTTTTTAGCTCTATTGATAATCAGCTTCCAGTCTAAACCTAAAGAACTCAAAATGCAGTTTGATTTCGAGGCATTTTTACGTTGATAATGAGAACATGCTGGCTGATAGCTGTTCCTTGATGAATGCTCTCTATTGAAAACCAAATGTGATTAGCTTAAATGCAAATAAACATCCCCATAATTAATATTTTGGAAAAAGTCTGCTGCCTGATTCCTTCCAGAGTTTTCTTCACATTTAAATTGAAAGTCTGAAGTGACCAGTGCTGTAGCTCAATATGGAACAGTCATGTGCTGACTGTATTAAAGATTCAATCCGAGAAATGTTGACGTTGTCAGCTAAGCACACAAAGACAACCATCCACAGAATCCTTAGGGATGGGAAGGGACCTGGAAAGATCAGCCAGTCCAATCCCCCTGCCACAGCAGGATCACCCAGGCACAGGAACACAGCCAGGCGGGGCTGGAACGTCTGCAGAGAAGGAGACTCCACAACCCCCCCGCAGCCCCTTCCACCTCGATACAGGATGGGAAGCTCCTTTCCTACAGGTACTGGTCTCCAGGCCACCCAAACTCCCAACCCACGGCCAGGAATGAATGATTTGGAGGTGCTAGCTGTCAGGACCTAAAGGACCGCCAGAGGCTGCATGAACAGTTTAACAGCAGAGCCTATTGATAGGAACTCAGCGGGTAATGAATCGCTGACAGGCTTTGGAGAAACCCTATAGGAAAATCCTGCTATGGAGGTTTGAAAAGCCACAGCATCGCCATGGATTTGTGCCGAAGGAGTTTACTCCCAGGCCAGCAACGAAGATCTATTCTTTTGAAAAAAAACCTGCTAGCAAGGAGCTGTGAAGATGCAGGGAAGCAGAGACCCTCAACCAAATCTATATTTATTGATCCCCTGGAAAACAAAGCAGAATTCCTGAGTCAGAACAGCAGCTCCGCTGTGGTTTTGTCAGACACAGACTCGGTATTCTTTAATAAATCCATGGAGCATCTGTCAGTCTCCGGCAGACTCCACATCATGCATGAATACTGCTTTGTTGCTCTAGTCTTTCTGTCTTTCACTTTCTCCTCATGAAGAATCTCTCTTTCCTCTTTCTCACTCTGATTTTAGGGATTCTCTTTTAAAATCAGTGCTCAACAGCTGTTTCACTGTCTCATGAAGGTCCCTTTCCAGGTGTATTACCTCCTATTCTCTCTGATGCCCTGTTAACCACAGCCGGCTTCAGGCTCCTCCAACATCAATTCCAGATCAGATATTTAATTTCACCTGGAAAGAATCCCGCACGGAGACCTGCAGAGTGAGGGTTACAAAGCACTCTCACGATTTCTCCCTCTTCCTAACAACTTGTCACCTCTTTGTGGCAGCCATCACTTCATTTATCTTCTGTTGTCACTGTATCCTACCTTCTCCCACTGCATTCACTGGCTTCAGAGAAATCTCTAGCTAACTTCACACTGGGGAAGTTACACAGCGAGGATCCAAAGGCTTTTCTTACTCCATCCTTGCAGGATTCTGAATTCAGGGACAAATGGCTGGAGAAGAAAGGAGGATAAGGCTCTGGACTAAGAAAACTCAGGAATACTGGGATTAATTTCAAGGAAACAGCTTGTTTGGAACTTCTGCTTCATCTGCAGTTGTGCAGAGGAGTCAAAGTGGATGCCTACTTTAACTGCATTCTTGGAGATAGTGGTCTGCTGCTGCCGCTCAGTGAGACCTGGATGGGCTGGAGAGCTGGGCAGAGAGAGATGGAGTGAGGGACAACAAGGGTCAGGGGAGAGGCTGGCACCTGGGCAAGAACAACCCCAGGAACCAGGAGAGGGTGGGCACTGACCTGGTGGAGAACAGGGGAGGAGAAAGGGACCTGGGGGTCCTAGTGGCCAGCAGGATGACTCAGAGCCAGCAATGTGCTCTGGTGGCCAAGAGGGTCAACAGCATCCTGGGGGGGATCAGAAGGGGGTGGTTAGCAGATCGAAAGAGGTTCTTCTCCTCCTCTACTCTGTACTAGTGAGACTGGAAATGACCTGGAAAGATCTCCTAGCCCAATCCCCCTGCCACAGCAGGATCACCCAGACCAAGTTGCACAGGAACACAGCCAGGTGGGTCTGGAACTTCTCCAGAGAAACAGATTTGGCAAGACATTTCAGGAGCCTGGCATTCTTCTGTTAAGGAAAGGGAAAGCTTGAGCCATCTTTAATGTCATTTTGAAGCATTAACATCTGTCTTCGCTCCAAAGTCACTCAGGATAAAGAATACTGCAGTCCCCTGGACTGAGGAAATTCTCTCTAGGGTTTAACAAGAATTTCAGAGCAGTGGGGATAGGATGGGAGCATGACTGCCGAGGCATCTGTGGAAGGCAACAGGGCAGCCTTGCCATAGCCACAAAACCTTTGCACGTGGAATGGAATGAAGAAAGCGTGTTTTTAAGAAGGGACAGAGAGCTTGGTATCCATGACCAAACTACTCCACCAACTCCATCAAAATAAGCAAATAGTGGTGAAACCTGCAATGGGCTGCCCAGGGAGGTGGTTGGGGCTCCGTCCCTGCAGGGGTTTAAGGCTGGGCTGGATGAGGCTCTGGCCAGCCTGCTCTAGGGTGGGGTGTCCCTGCCCATGGCAGGGGGGTTGGAACTGGATGATCCTGTGGTCCCTTCCAACCCTGACTGATTCTGTAACTTCTCCCCAGGGAGGGTGTCGGGGCACTGGAGGGGGTTTGTGGGGTCTTCTTTTCTGGGGATGTTTGAAACCCACCTGGACTTGGTCTGGCTGATCCTGCTGTGGCAGGGGGATTGGACTGGATGATCTTTCAAGGTCCCTTCCCATCCCTAAGGATTCTATGAAGAGGAAAGCCATGCTAGTACAAAATCCTTACAAAAATTAGATGTCATGAAGAGTCTACCCTGGATTTATCTCCTGATGGTGCCCGACGGTAACAAACCCACATGCTGTAATACACTTGTATGTCAGAGAGTAAAAGAAACCCAGAGAATTTCTTGGCTGCCATCTACTGTTCAAACCTTCTTGTATCACACACAAGAACCAGAACAAGGGCAACCCCAAACAGCAGCCACAGACGTCCCCAGGTTTTCTTCTTTACTATTCTTGGACAAAGCCAGGGGGGTTGGACTGCTGTTAAAAACCACTCTATTTCCTTAGGGATTCTGTGTATCTGCTGAGTAATGAGAACGAGAAACACCAAAGCTTACAAACTCGATGACAGACAAGTTCCCTCGATCTGCTAACCATCCCCCTTCTGATCCCCCCCTCCCCGGATGCTGGTGGCCCTCTTGGCCAGTTTAAAACCATTCTACCTTATCCAATCAACAGATCCCCTAGAGAAAAGTCCCTCTCCAGCCTTCCTGTAGGTTCCCTTCAGGTACTGGAAGGCAGCTGTAGCAGAGCTGAAAGGTACTAACAGATGATCTAGCAGTAACTTCAGCTTTCACAAAGCCTTCTGTTTACTCTTTAGTTTCCCTTAGCATCCCTCAGAGTTCAGGGTGGGCTGCAGAGGACTGATCCTGGCTGGGAGTGATTCTATGGAAATCTGCAAGGTATGAAATCAGCAGCTGAAAGCAGCAAGCAGATCAGGGTAACACTGTCATTAGCAATTAATAAATCAGTAATAGCAATTAATTAACAGTACAAAAGACATTAAAGGAGAGAACCCCCACACACCCCCTGAGCAGAGTGAAAATGAAGCAGCTAGAGAAGTGTATTCTGTTTCTGGTCATCCTGCAGTTGAGGTAGAAATGCCATTCTCTGTATTTCCATGAAGAGAATATCAGTGAACTTGGTGCTTCAACCTACCCGGTTTGAAATGGGGTAAGGAGTGGACTCCAGGCCACGTGTCTTCATTTGGTGTCCCGAGTACCTGTGCACAAAAGGAGGGGAATGAGACAAAAATACACGCTGCTTTCATGAAGAAGTCATAGCACTGCACACAGCTCTCTGCCAGCAAAACAGGCAACAGTAACAGTACTGATGAGGCTGGAAAAGACCTTAAAGATCATCCAGTCCAACCTCAAACCAACTAAGTAACTTAACATCTGACATCTAGCTCATGTCACTCACAATGCAAGCTTAATTATTGAGGGAGACAGGAAAGAAGAGGTAGGGAAAGGTAAATGATTGCCATGGTTTCAATGCACCAGTAAAGCCAGCAAAGCACATAATGGTGCTGTTTGCTTTTGTCTTTTATAGAAGGCTTTGGGTTGGAAAGGATCTTTAAAGGAAATCCAGTCCAACTCCCCCTGCAGTGAGCAGGGACATAGAATCATAGAATCATAGCATCATTAGGGATGGGAAGGGACCTCGAAAGATCATCCNCCAGGCCACGTGTCTTCATTTGGTGTCCCGAGTACCTGTGCACAAAAGGAGGGGAATGAGACAAAAATACACGCTGCTTTCATGAAGAAATCATAGCACTGCACACAGCTCTCTGCCAGCAAAACAGGCAACAGTAACAGTACTGATGAGGCTGGAAAAGACCTTAAAGATCATCCAGTCCAACCTCAAACCAACTAAGTAACTTAACATCTGACATCTAGCTCATGTCACTCACAATGCAAGCTTAATTATTGAGGGAGACAGGAAAGAAGAGGTAGGGAAAGGTAAATGATTGCCATGGTTTCAATGCACCAGTAAAGCCAGTAAAGCACATAATGGTGCTGTGTCTGCTTTTGTCTTTTATAGAAGGCTTTGGGTTGGAAAGGATCTTTAAAGGAAATCCAGTCCAACTCCCCCTGCAGTGAGCAGGGACATAGAATCATAGAATCATAGCATCATTAGGGATGGGAAGGGACCTCGAAAGATCATCCAGTCCAATTCCCCTGCCACAGCAGGATCACTCAGACCAAGTGGCACAGGAACACAGCCAGGAGGGGCTGGAACGTCTCCAGAGAAGGAGACTCCACAACCCCCCTGGGCAGCCTGGTCCAGTGCTCCGGGACCCTCCCTGGGAAGAAGGTCCTGCTGAGATTGAGAGGGAACCTCCTCTGCTCCAGCTGGCACCCAGTGCCCCTTGTCCTATCCCCAGATGCCCTTGAGCAGAGCCTGGCTCCATCCTCCTGACACCCACCCCTCACAGATTTACAGACATCCATGAGGTCAGGTAGGTCCTACCAGCATTTGAAGAAGATTGATCTGTCCTTGCAATCCTGATTGATCGCAACACCCCCTTCATTTCATTACTGCACAACGATCTCACTAAACTCAACAAGTCAAGAGACGCTGCTGGCAGTGCCTGCCACCCCTTGTGCACAGGAGCTACACTGAGCTCTTGCTGCCAAGCACCGCTGAGACCAGGAGAGGGAGCCCGTGGATTAGAGATGGGGATGCCTGCATCCTCCAGTTGAGAGGGCTTCTGCAGCGCTTCTTAGAAAAGATACTCCTATGAAACTCTATGAACATGAGAAAACATCCTTCTAAATGCGTGCTGCTAATTGTCTCTTAGTTCAGGTGACACATACGCAGCTAAGGCACTGTACAGAGCATGAACCCCACGTACAAGGATCTTAAAACCAGCTAACAAAAGCCTGAAACTCCCAGCACAAGGCAGAATATCCCAACGCAGAGGTTGGAGCTACAGAAATCGATTGTTCTAGTTTTCAGTGTGACATCAGGTCCAGTACCACAAAGCTTGATGGCACCCACTTTTATAATGGACTCTGTGACCCCTAATTGTTTGTCTCACTAGTTTTCCAAGTCATTTCTTTAAGGATGTCCCAGCGCATCGACTGCTGCAGTGATTAAAAGCCAGATGCCTGTGCACTGGAGTACACGAGCTGTCAGGCTAGAACCAACTTACATCACATAAATCATCGAATCATTAGGGTTCAGAAGGGACCTCAAAAGATAGAATCATAGAATCCTTAGGGACGGGAGTGGTCCTCAAAAGATCATCCAGTCCAATCCCCCTGCCACAGCAGGATCACCCAGACCCAGTGGCACAGGAACACAGCCAGGCGGGGCTGGAACATCTGCAGAGAAGGAGACTCCACACCCCCCCTGGGCAGCCTGTGCCAGTGCTCCGGGACCCTCCCTGGGAAGAGGTTTCCCATTAATAATGTTGGGGCACTTGGTAGTTCAGGCAAGGACCCAGATACTGTGTTTCACCATACAGTACAAACACAATCATCCACCTTCCACACAGTTTTTAACAGGTTCAACACAGAAATTCACAGTGTGTGGCCATCAATCAGCAAAACAGGAGGATAAGACAGCAGGGAAGTGTGGGCTTGGATGAGATGAAACGGTTACTGCCCACGGGTAAGTCAACACGGAGAGATTTGTAAGCATCCCCTTGCAAAGCGATGCTGCTAAATCTAACGTGGATGTGATGGGGTTAGGTAACCCAAAGCAAGGGGTTTGGGCACCCGTTGTACTCAAAGTGCAGGTCACATCTAACACCATGGTGAGGAAGGATCTGCCTTGTTTTGCAGCTTACAAAAGAGGATTACATGAACAACATGGAGAAGGAAAATGTAAGAGGAAGGGAGAACACAATAGTCTTCCAATTTGCTCCAAAACACTGTCCTTTAGCAGTTCCAATTGATCATCTGGATGAAACTATTGGTGCTGTCTTGGCTTCCAACTGATTATATGAGGAGAAAGGGACCTGGGGTTCCTAGTGGCCAGCAGGGTGACTCTGAGCTAGCAA
>VZRI01010931.1:50117-68797 GCA_013397515.1 Upupa epops | reverse complement strand
TATCATCCAGTCCAATCCCCCTGCCACAGCAGGACACCTAGTTCTTCTCACCCCATGAGAGCCACTGAGAGTCCTGCCTCCTCTACATAGCCAGCACTGTCATAGCAACCCAGCCCAACCTGATTTTGCAAATAAGCTTTGATTTAGCTTTGAGAACTCTTTGAAACAAACCAACATTAACCTAGCTTGTTTGCTCTCTCTCTGCCACATTCACCATTCAAGCAGTCACAGCGAGGTAATTCTTCACCACATCTTCCACAACCAGATACTATCAGCAAGCACAAAGAACATGGAGTAGCAAAGACCAAAGGAGGAGCTCGGTCTTTAAGCTCAGCCTATTGAGTTAAAAAAACCTCAGCTGCTTTTTGTGCATTATGCATGCTGACTCAGAGTGTGCTGACTGACAGCTGAATGAGGCTTCCTTCACCTCTCTTCTGGGCACGAGGGATGACAGCTGAGTGTCAAGTTTAATACCCAAAAGATAAAGACTGACATGGAATGGCCTGGACACCGGTCATTTCTCCCCACAAAAGACTTAGCAGCTCAGTTTCCCTAAGGGACAATAAATCCATCAGTTTGTGTAATGCACTTGTGCATTTGCTAGGCTGAGGTGTTACAGAAAGTTGGGGTTGTTCATCCTGAAGAGGAGAAGGCTCCAGGGAGCCCTTAGAGCAACCTTCCAACCCCTAAAAAGGGCTGATCAGAAGGCTGGCAAGGACTGTTCAATAGAGCAGGGATCAATAGGACCAGGGGTCATGGTTTGAAGCTGGGAAAGGGCAGATTTAGGTCAGACATCAGGAAAAAGTTCTTTGATCTGAGGATGTGGGATCCCCGGAACAGACTGCCTAGAGTGGAGGCTCCATCCCTGGAGACATTCAAGGTCAGGCTGGATGGGGCTCTGGGCAATCTGGTGTGGTGAGCAGTGGCCCTGCCTGTTGCAGGGGGGTTGGACTGGATGACCTTTGGAGGTCCCTGCCACCCCAATGCATTCTATGCCTCTACAATGTTAACTTCAGGAAGCAGTAGATATTCCAGGATTCTCAGCAGCGATGAAGAAGTCACCTCTTTTTGCTGTGCTACAGAAATACTGTCAATCAGCTAAGATGGCAGCAACGTATTTATCTGGATTCATGAAAAATAAAGCACTATGTGAGTATTTGTTGCCCTTGAGGTTGACAATACTCAAGCTGTCCTTGAATGCACAGCAAAAACAACACGCTCTTTCTAACCCAGCAACACACAGCAGCTCAACGTTAAAACCACTGAAGGCAGACTGTGATCAGGATGTCTCCTCCCACGTGGAAACACTCAAGAACCTGTTCACAGCCTGAAAATGTGTACTTCAGCCAACTGCCATCAAAGCTTCCCTTCTCTATTCCCACACAGGTAAGAAAATACCAGTGCAACAGGGATGTAATACTCCAAGCCCATAGAAGATGTCACGTTGCTTGGATGATTCCTCTTTAGATTTGAGCTACTAAACACGAGCCAACAACTCTTTACAGACAAAACCAGATGTACAAGGGGTTTTTTCTTCAGTTCATGTGTACAACTGTATTTTGGGCTTCCTTGTGTCCCTGTAAATGCTATCAGAGTCATAAAAACCCCCGCCTTGGAGCTGCATGGTTAAAGGAAAAGGAGACTCAGCTATCGCCGTTTCATACAAACGATGGGACTGTGTTTCACGTGATCTGCATCCTGCAGGCCATCAGATCACAAATATGGTTGTAAGGAGAAAGGACTGGTTAGAAAACAAGCGAAACAGAGATTTCTTCTGTGAGTGATCGTAGCCACCTCTTCATAGCATCACAGCTGGGTTGGAAGGGACCTCAGACATCATCTACTCCCACCCCCCTGCCATGCGCTGCGATGTCTCTCACCTAGACTGGGTTGCTGAAGGTCCCATCCAAACTGGCCTTGAACACCTCCAGGGAGGGGGCAGCCACAGCCTCTCTGGGCAGTTCCAGAGTCTCTCCACCCTCGCACTGAAGAACTTCTTCCTAAGACCTAGTCTAACCCTCCTGTCCTTCAGGTTCAAAACAGTTCCCCTTGTCCCATCACTAGATCTCCTTGGGAAGAGACCCTCTGCAGCCTTCCTGTAGGTTCCCTTCATGAACTGAAAGGCAGATCTATGGTCTCCCTCAGAGTCTTCTCTTCCTTAGGCTGAACAACCCCAGCTCCCTCAGCCTGTCCTTATAGCAGACGCTACAGCCCTTGGAGGTCTTTTCCAACCTTGATCATAGAATCCTTAGGGATTGGAAGGGACCTCAAAAGATCATCCAGTCCAATCCACAGCAGGATCACCCAGACCCAGTGGCACAGGAACACAGCCAGGCGGGGCTGGAACGTCTGCAGAGAAGGAGACTCCACAACCCCCCTGGGCAGCCTGTGCCAGTGCTCCGGGACCCTCCCTGGGAAGAAGGTCCTGCTGAGATTGAGAGGGAACCTCCTCTGTTCCAGCTGGCACCCAGTGCCCCTTGTCCTGTCCCCAGATGCTCTTGAGAAGAGCCTGGCTAAAACACCTTTCGAATACCCCACCCAAACAAGCATCCACCCCCTAAATATGGTCTTCAAAGGTTTAGTTCAAGGGGGTTTACTGACTTTTTTCTTTAAACTGGAAAAAAAAAGGCAAAAAGCAGTGGGAAGCTTTTATGAACTGTATTTCCACACAGCCTGCTGAGCTGGCTCAGCAGAACCTCATTTGAATTGCAGTTACACACTCCACTGGGTTGTTTTGGAACTGATGGCTTATCGGGAAAGCACTGCTGCTTTTGGGTCATAAAGCTGGCTTTATGGGTTGTTTGAGATCATAGCACTGGCTCACTTATTGCACATGAGTTCCTACTGAGTGCCAGCATCCGATCCCATTGGCGTGGGCAAAACTACTCCACTGCACCAGGACATTTCAGCTGCCATTCAGATGGGAAGATGGCAATCATTAGCAGCCCAAATGTATGCATCTTCCTACAATTCAGCATAAAAGTAGAGTCACAGAACCATAGAACACTGCACTCAGATTCAACAGACCTCCAAGATCATTGATTCAACCATGAACCCAGCTCTCCCTGCCACTAAACCCTGTCTCTAAGCTCCAGGTCTTTGTGACTGTTAAATATCCAGGGATGGTGACTGGACCCCCTCCCTTGGCAGCCTGTGCCAAGGGCTGATGATCCTTTCCACGTAGAAGATTTTCCTAACATCCAACTTAAACTTCTCCTGGCACAAGCTGTGAGTTAAACACAGCTTACCTGAGTGCTGCCAGAGGATCATAGAATCCTTAGGGATCGGAAGGGACCTCAAAAGATATTTAGATTGAACCTCCTCTGTTCCAGCTGGCACCCGGTGCCCCTTGTCCTATCCCCAGATGCCCTTGAGCAGAGCCTGGCTCCATCCTCCTGACACCCACCCCTCACAGATTTAGAGACAGGAATGAGGTCCCCCCTCAGCCTCGTCTTCTCCCAGCTCAAGAGCCCCAGCTCCCTCAGCCTTTCCTCAGCAGGGAGCTGCTCTCCTTCCTTCAACTGTCACGTTCTGAATCAAAATCTTTTAGGTTAAGGAAAAACAGACTAGAACTGCTTCAGCTGGATTTTGTCTTAGAGTAGGAGCGGTAGATACGTGTTTAAAATGAAATCACATTCTTCACTCCACCAGCATTTAACTGCAGCTGATCAAACAAACCAGCACATTCGGGACAACATCCTTTTTCAATCTGCATCACCACCCCAGCAGGACCTGACCCAATGGTTTTCATAGCAACCAGCCCATCTTTTTCCCACATGGAAGCAGAGAAGCGCACTGCACTCAGATTCTACAAAGCCTGGGTCTCTGGCCTGGTGCCCAGTCACAACACATCGCTGCAATGAGCTGCCTCGTAGTGACACTGCACCAGGGTTTGCTGTTCCTTATGCACCAGCGAGGAACAGCAGACACTGGGTGCAGGAGAAGCTGGTGGTACGAGCCATGGAGGTTATCGAAATACATCTGCAGTGGAGAGGAAAGCTTTCCCACTAAAGCACATGGAGTATTCTAGCTGGGCAAAACAAACCCAGAGCAATATTATGCTATTTTATTTTCTGATATAAAAACCCTGGTGAGTTGGTGACCCTTTGCCAACCTGAATGATTCCATGATAAAGCAAGATTTATACAATCATAGGATCCTTAGGGATGGGAAGGGACCTGGAAAGACCATCCAGTCCAATCCCCCTGCCACAGCAGGATCACCCAGACCCAGTGGCACAGGAACACAGCCAGGCGGGGCTGGAACGTCTGCAGAGAAGGAGACTCCACAGCCCCCCTGGGCAGCCTGTGCCAGTGCTCCGGGACCCTCCCTGGGAAGAAGGTCCTGCTGAGATTGAGAGGGAACCTCCTCTGTTCCAGCTGGCACCCAGTGCCCCTTGTCCTATCATCTGATGCCCTTGAGCAGAGCCTGGCTCCATCCTCCTGACACCCACCCCTCACAGTTTTAGAGACAGCAATGAGGTCCCCCCTCAGCCTCCTCTTCTCCAAGCTCAAGAGCCCCAGCTCCCTCAGCCTTTCCTCATCAGGGAGCTGCTCTCCTTCCTTCATCATCCTCGTTGCTCTACGCTGGACAGCCATCACAAAACAGCATGATACGAGATCAGATCACCTAATCCACTTTTGCTATGAGGACAGGCTGAGGCAGCTCAGGTTGTTCAGCCTAGGGAAGAGAAGACAGTAGGGACAACTTCTAGCTGCCTTCTGACCCCTGAAGGGAACCTACAGGAAGGCTGCAGAGGGACTTTTCCCAAGGGGATCTAGCAATAGAACAAGGGGAAAAGGTTTTAAACTGAAGGAGAGGAAGGTTAGACTAGACCTTAGGAAGAAATTCTTAAATGCAGTGGTGGAGAGACTAAATTGTGGCTGCCCCCTCCCTGGAGGTGTTCAAGGCCAGGTTGGATGGTGCCTTGAGCAGCCCAGTCCAGTTGAGAGGCATCACTGCTCATGGCAGGGAGGTTGGAGCAGATGATCTGTGAGATCCCTTCCAACCTGAGCCAGCCTGTGATTCTCTAAGCTTGCCAGCTCATTATTCTGTGAACAAAGGTCTTGCTCCTGCGCTATTCTCAATTTCTAACAGATTCGTGCAGGCACACGGAGCCCAGTGAAGCAGCAGGTATTCTGTCACCTTTTTTTCAGCAACCATTTGTTCAATCTGCAGTAAATGAAGGCAGTCAGTCCCGCTGCCCCGTGAAGAATGGGAGAGTGCAGGTGTTTGAATCTTTCTGAACCAGTGAGCCCATGAATAACGAGCTCCGGGTATACGTGGTGGATGGCAGCACTCTGCCGGGATGCTTCAAGATCCTGCTGATTCCTACACCCAACCTCATTAGAATTCCCAAATCTAATCACTTTCCAGCTTTGAGTGGAGCTGCCTAGCACCTGCCTACCATAGTCTGCTCTTTTGGCAGACAAAAAACCCTGCAAAACTCCAAACCAAAGTGGGAAACAGCCTCAAGTTCTGCCAGGGGGGAGGCTGCTGTGACAGCAGTAACACTCCCGCCCCTAACCCGTGCAACCCCTTGCTGTCCAGGCCCCTGCAGAAAGGCAGTGTTGCTGGCAAAGCCCTTTGGCACAGTGGGCTGCTGGGCTCAACAAATGGATCTTGTTCTCTTTTCATTACTTTTTAATCCTGTGCATTAGGGCACCCAGCAGAGCAAGAGCAGCCAGTATCAGAGAGCAGTCCTCAGATTTCTGTGCTATGCATCTCAGGAAAGACAGAGGCTTCCCACTCCTGCTGTGTCACATTCCCTGCAGCGTGAGGCATCTTGCAAGGCTGTTTGTAGAGCGAATGCCCATTTAGAGATAAAACATCATCTAAGAGCCCTTGTCCTGCCTCCATGGAGACCTACGAGGGATCAGGAGAACTCTTTGAACACTATTCTTGCAGTGAAATGGAATTTTCAGTGGAGTTGGCATCAAGACTAAACTTCAGCCAACGCACAGATTATTCCTGCATCAGGAAGGCTCCAGAGCCTGGGAGAAAATTCCCTTTGATCTGTGGTGGCTCTCACAAACCTCTTGTAAAGTGGAAAAGAGAAAGACTTTCCTACCTAAGAGTTCTCTCTAGAAGAAAAATGAAGCCAGCACAAGAAATTCAGCTCTCACCCTGCTCATCTCAAGTACTGGGGTCAGTTTTGGGCACCTCAATACAAGAAGGACATTGAGGGGCTGGAGTGGGTGAAGAGAAGGGGATGCAGGACAGGTCTGATGGGGAGTAGCTGAGGGAACTGCAGTTGCATAGCCTGAGGAAGAGGAGGTTAGGGGAGACCTTATTGCTCCTTACAGCTACCTGAAAGGAGGGTGTAGAGAGGTGGGGTCAGTCTCTTCTTCCAAGTCACTAGCGATAGAACAAGAGCAAATGGCCTCAGGCTGTGCCAGGGGAGGGTTAGTTTGGAGAGTAGGAAAAATTTCTTCCCTGACAGAGTGGTCAGGGATTGCATCTGGAGTACTGTGTCCAGTTCTGGGCCCCTCAGGTCAATAAGGACAGAGCTGCTGGAGGGTGTCCAGCATAGAGAAATGAAGATGATGAAGGGAGTAGAGCAGCTCCATGAGGAGGAAAGGCTGAGGGAGCTGGGGCTCTGGAGCTGGGAGAAGAGGAGGCTGAGGGGGGACCTCATTCCTGTCTCTAAATCTGTGAGGGGTGGGTGTCAGGAGGATGGAGCCAGGCTCTTCTGAAGGGTTCCAAGCAGGCAGAACACGACAGCATTTTACAGAAAATGAGGTATTTTTACATCAAAATCAACTTAGGTCTTGTTTTAGAAAGCTATTTGTTTCTGAGTCATTCCTGAGAGCAGTTCCAGTATTCCCCTCGTGTCCTGACGAAGGAGATGTAGGACAGCCAGGCTTGAGGAAAACCAAGCATCTAAATTTTATGAACTCGTTATGAAAGACTTTCTTTACCTTCCCATGGGCTAAAAAATGTCCTAAATCTCCTCTGCATCTATAATGAGTGGCTACCAACAAAACAACCCTTAAAAGCAGAGCTGCAGTCATGCGTCCCTTCCACTCTTGTGACCAGCAACAGCACAGAGTTTGCCCCACTGAGGAGAAAGCTGCTCTTGTATTGCTTGCCCTGATGGCAAACAGTATCAGGAGCCACTCTGGCTAGTGTCTGGGTGAGCACTTCTTTCCCTCGATAAACCCACTCCACAGGAACACAGCTTCCAGCAGCACTAGCAAAAAGGGAAGGTGTCATCAGGGATGCAAGAGAAGTAACTCCTGAGACTTTGGAAAGGGAACTGCCAAGCCCAGAGAACAATGGAAGAAGGGAGTAGTTCAAAATCAAAACCCCAATCCCCCCAAACCCAGAAATAAAACTGTATAAACACATTTTGATAATGTACTTGATGGAATCATAGAATCCTTAGGGATGGGAAGGGATCTGGAAAGATCATCCAGTCCAATCCCCCTGCCACAGCAGGATCCCCCAGACCAAGTNCTGGACACCCTCCAGCAGCTCTGTGTCCTTCTTGACCTGAGGGGCCCAGAACTGGACACAGTCCTCCAGATGTGGTCTCACTGGTGTAAAGTAGAGGGTGAGAAGACTTTTCTTTCCACTCCCAGCATGTACATGCCATCAGTGTCTATGAGCTCCCATGCACCCTAGGCAGCGCCCAGCCAGGCTGCAGAAGTGGTTGGCCAGGGACTGCTGCTGAACTTGATTACAAGCATTTCTGATGTCCCATTCTGTTTCCCGTCTCTTACCTTGCTTTTCCTTCCCATGTCTGCCTCACAACAAACATCTGCCATTCATTGTACAATCTTAGCTCAAAATAAACAGAGCACCCACCAAAGTCATTGGTTTTAGACCCTTGCAATCTGAGGAGAACAAACCAGCTGATGTTCTGTCCTCTTAGGTTTGGAAAGCTTTGCATAAAAGAACTTTCTGTAGATTATTTTTAAAACCTGAACTGCAGAAAACAGGATCTGAATTTATTCAAATAGTCTTCAAAAATACAGCAGTGTGCCTGGCTTTGGAATCAGGCTTCTGCTCCTTGGCTCTCTCAGCAACTCCTGACGCAAAGAGAGGTTAGCGTTTATCCGTCAGCCCTTTGTTGCCTCAGGCAAGTTAATTTGGCAATAAAAAACTCACCAGAAATATCCTTTCGAGTTGATCTTGAATGTCTTTCATTCCAGGAAAAGCAGCGACCCCTTGAATCATTTCTACAAAGATACAACCCACTCCCCTAGAGAGGAAAAAGAAAAGGGGCAATGTTAGGAAGACATCCTGCAGGTTCATATCCATCATAACTAGTCTGTCTCTCTGCACAACAGATATATCACAGGATCATGGAATGGTCTGGCTTGGAAGGGACCTCTGAGATCACTCACTTCCAAACCCCCCTGCCACGGGCAGGGGCACCTCCCACCAGACCAGGTTGCCCAGAGCCCCATCCAACCTGACCTGGTTAACCAGCTGCACTGTCTCAGCACTCCCACTGTGTCTTAACGGGCGTCTCATTCTGCATCTGCATCATTTTTTAATACCAACACCAGACCAAAGGACAAGCAAGTGTGTTTATTAAAACCAGAGTGTTTGAGGACTAGTCTAGAGGTAGGAGAAGAATGGATGGTTGTCTTGGTCTAGGTGTCCTGCTGTGGCAGGGGGATTGGACTGGATGATCTCTCGAGGTCCCTTCCCATCCCTAAGGATTCTATATTGATACCAACACAGGCAGAGTGCTGCTCTCTGTCTGCAGGAGTGCTTCCCACGTGAGTGGAAACAGGCACATGGCTGTTCACAGCCACTGAAGTAAGGTACTGCCCAAATGTAGGTGATTTCTGGGATAGGCTTGTTTAGGCTTTCCCTACCTTCACCCCTCTTCCAGCATAAAAGAAGAAAGCCCATAGCTCTTTGGGGTGCTGCTAGCTCTGTCAACCAGCAGCTCTGCCTGATAGCTAACCAACAAGAGGCACCCTCCTCCCACTCTGTGACACACACATCAATCCCCTCACACACATCACCAATAAAGATGTCCCTGCTTGTTGCAGGAGGGTTGGACTAGATGAGGCTCTGGGGAGACCTTCTTTGGACCTTCCAGTACCTGAGGGGGGGTCACATGAAGACAGGGGAAGGTCTACTCCAAAGAGTTTGTGTGGATAGGACAAAGAGCACTGGGTTCCAGCTGGGAAAGGAGACATTTAGACTGGAGATTAGGAAAAAGTTCTTCACTGTGAGGATGGCTGATGGCTGGAACAGACTGCTTGGGGAGGTGGTGGGGGCCCCATCCTTGGAGTCACTTAAGGTCAGGCTTGAGCAACCTGACCTAGGTAGAGCTGTCCCTGCTTATGTAGAGAGATTGGACTAGGTGACCTCTGGAGGTGCCTTCCAGCCTGGAACACATTTTGATTCTGGTTTTCCGACCAAATTGACCCAAGATTTTGCAATCTCTACGGTACCACCTCTCCCTGAAACTGGAAATTGTGCTTCTGTGTCAGAAGATCCCAGCAATAAGGTCTAATTTACCTTTGTTTTCACACGACGTTATTTACACGACTCAGAATGCACTAATTACATACCTTTTCATTGCTTATGCATCGAGAGGGTGCATTCAGAAATTAGAGTTTAATTTTAGGGACACGGGGAACAGGCATTGGTGAGGAAGCAGCTCTAGAATAAAACAACCTAATGAAAAGAGATTGCATATTTTCATTCAGGCGGGGGCCAAGTATTTATAGCTACCACTTAACTAAGATGATCAGCAGCCAACTCATGCTTTACTCATCTCTGAAGGCTTTGACCAACATTGCCAATGAAATAATTTTGCATTCCAGAAGAAGCAAAGGAAGCACACATCAATATTTTCTAACTCTACCTCCCCAAAGAGTATCTTGGAGAGCAGTGGAGGAGAAAGAGACGTGGGGGTCCTCGTGGGCAGCAGGATGACTCTGAGCCAGCACTGTGGTCTTGTGGTCAAGAGGGCAAACAGCACCCTGGGCGGGTGGTTAGCAGATCGAGAGAGGTTCTTTTCCCTCTCTACTCTGTACTAGTGAGACTGCATCTGGAGTGCTGTGTCCAGGACAAGGGGCAATGAGTGCCAGCTGGAACAGAGGAGGTTCCCTATCAATATCAGCGGGACCTTCTTCCCAGGGAGGGTCTCGGAGCACTGGACCAGGCTGCCCAGGGGGGTTGTGGAGTCTCCTTCTCTGGAGACGTTCCAGACCCTCCTGGCTGTGTTCCTGTGCAACTTGGTCTGGGTGATCCTGCTGTGGCAGGGGGATTGGACTGGATGATCTTTCCAGGTCCCTTCTGATCCCTAAGGATCCTGATTTTCCCATTCTGTACTTCCTAACTAATTAAGCAAAGTTTCTCCTTAAAAAGAAAAGTTTAGGAAAACTTTGGAAAGCAGAGTTCTCATCAAATTCAAGACTAATTGAGGTGTTTATAAAAGAGAGGTTAAAAGTTACGTTCCCTATACTCGTGCTGGTTAGCAAGTGAATGGAATTGATTAAACTGTCATTCCTCATTTAGTCTGGTTAGTGCTTCATTAGGCACAGATAGGCACAATATATCAGAGTCAAATACTTAAAAGCACTACCAGCATCCCAGGCATGGAAAAAGCAGGATTGCAGCCAGAAACCATTTATTCAAGATGAAAAATAAACCAACTGAATTCAGGCTAAATGAAAAAGGCTTAGAGTTTGGTTCTTGCAAACAGCAAACAGGCTTTTGATTAAACCAGTCTATCATTTCAGGGAGAATGAAATAGTTTCACAGAATCTCTTCACAAATGGCTTTACTTTTAGGGGGTCTGATGCAAGTCTGAGGAAAAAACTCAAGCGAGAAGTCCAAACACTGCTGGAGAAATAATTCCTGCTTGGAAAGAAGAATCCTATTATGTGCTCCCAACTCTTGTGTAACCCAATAGTCCATTTAAAACTGAAACAAGAGTGAAGCAGTGCTGGAGTGGAATAAATAACTACTATAAAAATCAAAAGGTCTTTAAAGACACTGAGAAATGAAAGTGTAAGTAAAGTAAACCATAAGGATTGAGCTGGAGGACTCATGTTCCCTTTGGGCCACATCAAAATGAAGCTTCTGCTTGGTTTCAAAACTGATAGTGTTCAGCACGCTGAAGAAAAAGTCCTCAGAAAGAGAAGATTAAATGAACGCCACGGGATAAAAAAAGAAAGAAAAGCAAATAATCTGAAAAGGATGCCAGTGAATTGATAGGAAATACCAGGAAAGCCATAATAGCACATAAAGGCTTCAAGATGTCGGGATGGTGTTTTAGCTGTCTTAGTGGTATCAGTGAATTTAAGGCTCACAGCGAGTAAAAACAAAATACAGAATAGGATCCCTCAATTGCAAACCAGAAACGCACAGACACCAACCCTAAGAAGTAATAAAGTCTCTACAAGGCTGTTTCTGTGGACCTCACACATTATTAAACAGGTCAGAGAGATTTCGAAGCAGAGCAAAAAATAATAATACTGAATTTTGTGCCAGAGGACCTGGATTGTCAGGGAAATTAAAGGACACCGAGACCAGGAAGGCTCTGTATTTAGCATTATGCAACGTGCAGGGCAAGGAAGAAATTACGACCATGGTAATGGTTTGTAGAACTGCTGGTAGGTAGAAGATAGTAAAATTAAAACCAGTAAAATGCCTTCAGGAAGTAAAAAATTTGGGGGGGTGTAATGGTTTTGAGTGAAGGTCTAAATCGGTTTGGGTTGGTGCCTGCAATTCAAGCAGAGCAACCAGCTCTTGCCAAGAATTCAACAGGCAATAAAGTAATTTTGCTGAAAAGAGTAGAATTTATTGAACCCATCACCTAGAAGAAAAGAAAAAATCCCCACATAAGTTAAAGAATCAAGAAGATAAAACAGAAACTATCACATCACCTTTACAGACACGCTGAGAGAAATGGGAGACAGCTAACACATCGGGCTTGGGCTTTAGATGAGAGTCCTGGCAAAGAGAGTGTACACCAACGCTCATAACCATAAAGCCACCACACACATAATTGCACCCCACTTCTAGAAGGGAAAGGGATGGGGAGCAGGCAGCAGAAAGGAATATGTGTGGAAGAAACTCCCCTATCTGTTTCTGTGAAACCAGAACAGGGTGAGTGAAGCACCGCTGTTGCAGTCACATAAAGCCAGAAGAGTTGAAACACTTAAGAATATTCTTCAGGGAGCAGGTTTGGATTAACAGTAGGGTGGGTAAGAGGATCTCACAGATTGCTCCTACCTCTATTGTCTTTGAAGTAAGAAGACTTACATGAAATAATGTTATACATGATTTTATATACAATAATAATATAATACACATAAGAATAAATATATATTCATTATATATTCTTTGTATATGTAACACACAAATGTTCATATTGTATATAATATATATTTTTATAGGTGAATATTATATATCTCTTCAGAAAACGGGTAGACATGGTGTTTCAGAAGATAGTTTAGTGGTTAGGGGTTGTAGAGTGAACAGTTGGACTTGATCATCTTGGACTCTATCACTAAGACTGATACCACACTTCTCCAACCTTGATTATTCTATGACACTATAATTCTAGGCATATTACAAATACATCTTAGTATATATAATCATGTGTATATTTTACATTGTAAATGTATATATTATGATGGGTTACTTGGTTGGGATGTTAGGGTTACTTGGTTGGTTTTAGGTTGGCCTGGATGATCTTTAAGGTCTTTTCCAGCCTCATCAGTACTGTGAGACTGGGATATACATAACACACATTGAACAGATTATATATAGAATAATACATAGTAAATCAACCAACTGGGACTTCGTTGGCAGATGTCTCCAAAGGAATAGCATAGGATAGCACTGCAAAGGTAAAGTGACAGCCGTTTAATGTGAAAATGGGTGGTTCTCATCTGAGGACACAAAGCATGACTAAACCTATTGATGTATTGATAAGACCATATGTGGCCACAGCATCTAATGCCACTTTTCTGCTGTCCTGCTTCATTTCCTGGGGATCTGCTGTCACTGTGCAGCCACATCCGAAGCAGCGTTAATAACACTGCTGAATGACATCTGCATGCGAACTGACACAGTAAATGAGCCTGTAAAAATGAAGCTGGATGCCTCAGGAAAATGCCTATTTATTCCTTTCCCTTCTTCACAGCTTTCATAATTCCAGAGAGTATTCCTTCAAAATTACCTTGGTTACTAGTGTGCTGGGTTTATACTTAGGAATAACAATTCTTAAACCCAATCTGTGCATCAATCACAGAATCTCTTTGGTTGGAAGAGAAAGCTTTAAGATCGAGTCCATGCATGAACCTAGGACTGCCAGGTCAGCGCTAGACCATGTCCAGAATCACTATACCTGCCTGTCCTTACTCCAAGAATATCCAGGCTATCTGTACTTGAATGAAATTTAAAAAATCACTAAAAGCTTTTGTGAGAAATAATCTATAAAATATTATTAGGATTTCTTCTTTCAGTTAATACTGCTGGCTCCATAACAGACTATACAGACACTCTCTGAAATGAGGAGTTGTTTCCAAACTAAACTTTAGTTTATATTTAAATCAAGACTATAGAAAGCCTAAGTGCCAGTAGAGTTTTTCATTCAAGTTTCCCAAATTACAGTTTGTGCTGTTGAAATAAAGAAACGCTAGTCCCCCCAGATAAAACCCTCCTACTTGATTTTTGGAATGAGTTTCTCAGCAAGAGGCAATACTTGAAGCTCCTCCATAAAATCCACTACTAATATGCAACATGTTGGAAGGACACAGGGATTTTTATGGGGATGATTTTTAAGGTCTTCGCCAACCTTGATGATTCTACGATTCCATGGTGATGATCTTTGCCAACCTTGATGATTCCAATTGCATGATCTTATCTGATGTATCCAGCAAAGCAGGCACATTCCTATAGGATCTTGCTTATGAACAAGACTACCAAAACTAATGGAATGAAAGGGGCTTTTTACTCCTCAGTTGAGCAAAAATGTAATCCTAAAGAGTACCTGCCAGTGCTGAACTCGGTTGGAATTTGTCTTCATAACCACTTGGATATACGGAAAGGAACGTATGATGTGAGATACAGACAATAGGGGCAATAATACAAACAGACTGCAGATCTCACACGATTCTCTCAGTTTACAGGATAAAGATGACTTCGTAGCACATAAAAACTCAATCTGTGCAACTGTGTTTAAGACGAAATCCCTTTTCACTTAATAAATATGGTCATTACTGTTCCAAGTCTTCACTGGTCACGTATTCATTAATTCATGTATGGTGCACACTTGACTGTGTGTGGAAAGTGCTGTGATCCCGAAAAATCCCATACAGGATAGACAGAAAAATCCCATTGAAGAGCTTTCCTTAAATTAGGATCAGAGCTGAAATAACATCTAGCGGTCCAGATGTTCCCAAGTTAAATAACGGTGACTTCATAAGCAATTTTCCAACATCCTGACTGGCCTAGTTTCAAGCGATTTCTTCCACAGCACTAACTAAAGCTGATGTTCCTTAATAAAAGTGAATTTCAACTGTATCACAGCCCATAAGCTCTTAGTTTACCCAAATGCTAAGCAAGAGGAGGGGTTTTTTTTAACAGCAAACTGACAGGATATGCAAAAATTGGCCAGCTGTTAGCAAACACAGTTTAAAGCCAGATGCACTTCAACGTAAACCCCCCAGTGACTTCCTGATGTAAGCAACCCAGATGCGGCAGAGCATGCACTATCAGAATCCAAACCCTATTTAATAACCTGTTTAACTGGCTTCGTTTACTGAGACTCTATTCTTCCTGCAAGGAACAAATGCGATCAGCTCATTTGGGGATTCTCCCTCCCCTCCACGTGTCTCTATTACTTCTACGTTGGTTTTAGTAATTCCTAAACCCTTTATGCATTGCAGCTTCTTTTCCTCGCATTGACTTTCAAAGGGCTGGAAAACTCAAGGATTAGGGCAAGGAACACCAGAGGCAACGCAAAGCCATTTTCCTAGCTCCCAGTAAGTCCTCGTCTAGAGGAAACCTATAAAATAAAAGGCATATCAAAGGTTATCGCAGGCCTTTGATGCGGTCCTGGGTAGTATAATCCATTCACATAATGCCTCTGTACCAAACGCTGTCAGCAGTAAATCACAAAGCCCGCTGCACTGATATCCATCACCAGCCTGGCACCGCTAATGCGCGCACGTCTTCATTAATACGATTTCATCGCCAGTGGCTATTAAAAAAAACCCATAAAGGCAAGAGAAAGCAAAACTCCGTGTGGATCATTAGCTTTTAGCTACTATTCTAATGCTCTACGCCAGCAAATGAAGTGTAAAAATAGCCACCAGCCTCCGCCACCTGCTTCCCAGCCACTGTCCAGAGGTTTAATACTTGGAGTCCTTTTTCATGCACTTCCCATTCCTCGGGAAGCACCATGAAATGTCATTTATCATGGCTGGAGCAAGGATCCTGCTCTCTTTTTTTTTAACCCTCCTAAATGGAAGAAACAGCTGTGCCTTCTACCTCAGCGTTATTTAAATATTTAGTGGAGTGGCTGCCTGGTTTTGTCATCACGTAGATCATCCATAAGGACACGGGAGAGGACTTAATGCCAGTAATTGCATGAAAATGCTAATGCTGCAAACAGGGTTTGATAACAAATTACCAAATTACCCTGGACTTCGAGGGTAGGTGAGTTGCTCAGCATCTCCCTTCCTCCCACTCTGGGAAGCCACTAAGTGGTTTTAATGGAATTACAGCCCAGCTCGGCACAGCTATTGCATAAGCAAAGTGCCAGCCTGCTCGTGCTCCAGCAGAGCTCACTGGAGATGTGCTGAACAAGCATCAGTGACCTTAGCATGAAACGACATCTCCTGCAACTGGAGCAGAAGCACCATCCCAGACAGCCCAGCAAAGCAGAGAAATAAAAGCCTACAGCTCATCCATCACAATACAAATTTCCACCAGTGTGATTTCTGCTGTGGCAGAGGTTGGGCCTCTATGTCAACTGAGCTCTGGAAGTCCTTTCCAACTCTGTGATCAATCCCTGCCATGGCAAAGAAAACAGGGCTCTTTTCCTCAGCTGTTCACAGTTCTCCAGCTTGTGCAGAACAGCAAGAATCTCTAAGTGCAAATAATCAATGATCACAGAATCCTTAGGGATCGGAAGGAACCTTGAAAAATCATCCAGTCCAACCCCCTGCCACAGCAGGATCACCCAGACCCAGTGGCACAGGAACACAGCCAGGCAGGGCTGGAAGGTCTGCAGAGAAGGAGACTCCACAGCCCCCCTGGGCAGCCTGTGCCAGTGCTCCGGGACCCTCCCTGGGAAGAAGGTCCTGCTGAGATTGAGAGGGAACCTCCTCTGCTCCAGCTGGCACCCAGCGTCCCTTGTCCTATCCCCAGATGCCCTTGAGCAGAGCCTGGCTCCATCCTCCTGACCCCCCCCCCTCACAGATTTATAGCCATTCACGAGGTCACCCATTGGGAAGAATGTTAGAACAGTTCTTCAGAGCCATGAAACATTTGACCAAGCAGTTTGTCTTTGTGGAAAAAAATGTCAGTGAGCATCAGAACTGTTTTTAAATCCTGTGATTCATTAAAAAAACACCCCACAAACTAAAACCACCCTTCATTTCAAAGTTCTATTTGTTTTTGTTGGGCAAGCGTTCAGAAAGAAATAAGTTGCAATGTCTCTTTTGTCTGGAGAAGAATTTCAGAGGGTTTCTTAAGCAGTTAAAACACTAGCAGTATTTCTTTAGCTATTTCCATATATCCTCACATCCATATATCCTCTGGACTTCAGGAATGGCAACAGGGATGAATACAAGTACACGATGATACGGGTTTCTCCCATATCATCGGATATGGGACACGTGGAGACTGAACTATGAACAGATGACCAGAAAGAAATACTTAGGTCTCACTTATTCCCACTTTCTAACACAGATGTCCTGCCTCAGCCTGAGCCAGTCCAGCTCCTGCCTGAGAGAGTCAGGGGTGAATCTGGGGAAAAGTGGTGACTGCAGCACACTGGGAGCAGATGGGATGCAGAGAACACACACACACTGCTTGAGAAGACACCAGGATGAACCTGATCTTGGAGAAAACAGGACAGTTTTACAGCACTTGAGAAGCTGAGATGCAGGGGGGAAATGTTTAGGATAATGAAAATGATCTAGTCTGATCATGGACTCAACACCGATGAGTCCTGGAATAAACCACACCACCAAGAACTGTGTCTACAAAACTCTAAACCTCTGGGGATGCAGGACTTCACTGCAGCCCTGGACAACTCATTCCAAGGCCTGATAACGTATTCAGGGAAGGAATCTCTCTGATGTCCAAACTAAATCTCCACTGGCACAACTTGAGGCTGTTTCCTCTTGTTGTGTCGACAGTGACGTGAGAGAAGAGACTGACTCCCACCTTTCTACTTGCTCCTTTCAGGTAGTTGTGAAAAGCAGTAAGGTCTTCCCTCTCCCTCCTTTTCCCCAGACTGGTGACAGTCTATGTCATGCAAAGCCAGCACAGGCATGGAATCATATAGTATCCAAGTACCCCATTAAGACTAGAGAAGGCAGACAGCAACTCAACCTCTTGCATAGCACCAATAGCTCTTCTAGTGGTATCTTGGCAGCTACCAGCTGCCAACTGGTGGGGCTGGCAGGAGGGGATTCCTCTAGGGTGAATCATGTAGATGACTACAAAAGTGTACCCTTACTACTAACCTTTGTTTTACATGTGTAGCAAAATCTGAGCTAAAGCACCTACACTTGGTCTTGGGTGAGGATTCCGTACTCACCACATGTCAAGGCAGGTGGAATACTCTGTTGATCCCAGAAGTACATCCGGAGGCCTGTACCACAGGGTTACCACTTCATTGGAATACGTATGGCTGGGCACTGATTTAGCTCTTGCAAGACCTGTAATATAGAGATAAATCCATATAAATAAATTCATGCCAAAAAGAAGACACCACAAGATTGCTGGATACTTAAAATCTACGTGAGCACACACAGATGTGAGCATCACGTGGTGGCATGTGAGTACGTGAGCATCACATGATGGCATGGAGTAATTTTTGTCTCTTATAATTGTGAACAACTTAATGAAAGAACAAGGTAGCTTCTATCATCTAGCACCTGGCTAAAGAGTGCTGGGAATACTGCGAAGGAATAATCCAACCTGCTTTTCAAAACAACAATCATAGGCTCAGGAGAGATGCAAAGATACGTCGTGGCATACTTAAAGAGAAGACAAATAAAGACCTTCATTTCCATTAACTGCTCATCCTTAGGCACTGAGAATCTGTCATAAAAAAGGAAATGAAAAGAAAACTCCCAGAAACACAGTGCAGCAGATGGGATCTGGCTTTTTATGGGAAACGAAGGAAACCTCTCACAATTTACACTGAAAACCCCAGCCTACTTATTCCATTATTATATTTGAAAGCAGTAGAGGTATTTCCACATTAGCATTCCAATAAATATTAATATTGCAGGAATATGTCAGGAAATGGTGTGTGCAGAATTCTTCTCTCTCAAGATCTCTACACTGGCAGTGCAGATAATGTCAGTGAAAACTGTGACCTACTAAAGATGTGTTATTTACTACCAGTGTCTTGTGAGCTTGTCACTCACAGAATCTTCGAATCATTAGGGATTGGAAGGGGACTCAAAAGATCATCCAGTGCAACCCCCCTGCCACAGCAGGATCACCCA
>VZRI01010931.1:33955-49961 GCA_013397515.1 Upupa epops | reverse complement strand
CTGAGGGGCCCAGACCTGGACACGTTTGGCACAGTCCCATTGTTCAATCAGTCACTCTCCGTTGTGCACAGCTGAGAGGACCTGAATGAGGTTAACGCCTCGGAGGAGCTGCTTTCTCTCAGGGAGGGAGCAAAGTTTGCTTTTCCTGAATGAGGCATTTGCAATTATAAACACTTTCTCTCCAGGCCTCCAAATGAATGCAACCGTCTCTCAGCACATTTAGGGCATGAGGAAAATAGCCTCATGCTTCAGAAATATTTACAGCTTGAGAAGAACGCTATCAAAATATATACGGCAAACACTGAGGAGTTACTGCATGTCTTGTTTTGATAGTCCAGATGCAAACAGATGACAGCTACCAGGGTGGTTTCTTTCAGCTATCCTTCTGCAAGAAAATTCCCTACATATTTTTACACCCCTTTGCACATTAAAATATGCTTACTCATGCAAAATTTATTTAACCGCATCCTTCAGCTGGAAGCAAACTGAAGGGTAAGATTAATTAACACAGCGGGTTCGATCACTTTCTTTAAGGGTTCCCTGTCTGTTGCCATGACTACCCTACAGGAAGAGCTACAATCTCATTTGAAAAGTACCGAGCTTATGGGGGGGATCATCAAGACTTCAAATCTTAATGACCACGGAGCATGGAAGCCAGAAGGTAAATGGAGAGATCACCAGATGAGGACCCAGTATTTACAGATTGCTGCTGGTTTTGCCTGGGAAGCTGGAGGAAGGGCTTCCTGACTAACAGCCACCCCCCTGCAGTTCCTGTCTCTTCCAAAAGGTAAAAGGTCAGCACAGATCATAGAATCAGTGAGGATGGAAGATCATCCAGTTCAATCATCTACTCAACTGCACCCTGCCCACTAAACTGTGTTCGCTAGGGCCACATCTACATGGCTTTCTTCAAGGAATGGCAACTCTACCCCTCCCTGGGTGCCTGTTCCAAACCCTGACCACTGCCAGGGAAGACATTCTTCCTGATGTCCAACCTAATCCTCCCCTGGCACAACCTGAGGCTGTTTCCCCTCCTTCAGTCACTAGTGACTTGGAAGAAGAGACCAACCCTTGCCTCTCTACAACCTCCTTACAGATAAAGAGCAATCAGGTGTCCCCTCAGCTTTCTTTTCTCCAGACCCAATGACTGCAATTCCCTCAGACGCTCCTCATCACACCTGTCCTCCAGGACCTTCACCGGCTTTGTTGCCCACCAGAGCAGGGCATTTAATGATTTATTATTATTATTATTAAAAAGGCATTTCCTTCCTTAATAAATATAAAATCCTCAACTTTGGCTTTATCCTTTCTCTCAAAGTCAGGGGTTGTATTTGATTCTCCCCAACACTGCTCATTGACACAAGGCACTGCGCTGATTTATCCCTGTAATTTCCAACGAGGCTTTGACTTTGAGAAGAGGCTGCGGCCGTACGCAGAGTCAGGAGCTGTTCAATAGACACTGTTAGCCACATGAGCACAAATATCAAATATTAATATCTCCGTAGCTGCAGGAGAGCTTTCTAGCCAAGTTCATCTGACAGTCAAGAGGCTTTTGTTCACAGAGAACATGATATCACAAATGAGAAAGCCCAGACGGGGGGCTGGTTGTCACTGCTTTCCCTTTTGTGCTTCCTACTTAATCCTGCTATTATGTTGATTTTAATAATTACCTGGAGGTTGAGGTGAGCTGTTTAAAGTGGCAATATTACACGAGTGTTAGTGTTTTCTATCACAGATCATGAACTGCCCACCACTTCACCTATTTACCTAGCTACTTGTTTTCCAGCACGGGCTGATTTATTCAGTGAACACCTGAATGACAAAAGCCCAAAGGAAGAGGCATGGGAATAATGAATTGCTTCAGAGAAACACTCAGCTCTCTGAGCCAGATGTCAGTTCTTGGCAATCTTGGTCTTCAGGCCCCTCTGCTGTTTAGCTGAGTGCATCTGTCTCGAAGAAGTGGCTGCAGCATGGGATCCAAGTAAAATTTCTTCCAAAGATAAATTATCTACAATATCCTATGGCCAAGAGCTAATGTAGACACTGGATTACAACCATAGGAGAGAGAATCATAAGCTGGCCTGGGTTGGAAGGGATCGGAGAGATCATCTGCTCCAACCCCCTGGTGTGGGCAGACTGGGTTACTCAAGGCTTCATCCAACCTGGCCTTGAACTCCTCCAGGGAGGGGGCAGCCACAGCCTCTCTCAGTAACATAGATTCCAGAGTCTCTCAACCCTTCTATCAGTCATGGTATTCCTGTTAACCACTCTCAGGGATAGAATCACAGAATCATTAGGGATGGGAAGGGACCTCAAGAAATCATCCAGTCCAATCCCCCTGCCACAGCGGGATCACCCAGACCAAGTCTCACAGGAACACAGCCAGACGGGTCTGGAATGTCCCCAGAGAAGGAGACTCCACAACCCCCCTGGGCAGCAAATACTCCAGTAACACCCAAAAAGACTGGTATATTTAAAGAACGTTAATTTCAGCTATTAAATAGCAATTAATGCAGACTGCTATGGCCCATAAACCAGCGTGTGGCTGTACTTACTATTCAGAATCATTGAATCATGAATGTTGGAAGAGACCCACAAGATCACAGAGTTCAAATCTACTGTTAGTATGACCGCCCGGTACCTAATATTACCACATACATAATACACTATTAATGATCTATTATTAATAATGGTCCTTTAATACATAATAAATTAAGAATATACATTTATAATGTAATACACGTTGCCACCAAACCCATAACATTCACAGTTCAGTACAGAAATAACTGTCTCTATGAAAGACCTGCAAACTAACTCAAAGCTTCAGCAGCTCAGGTTTAATCTTCTAGATCCCACTGCCTTTTCTTTTTCCACTTACAACAATGTCACTGAAGTTATCTTAATTTCCTGGTAATGGATACAAATAGAGCCCTCAAGGTACCCATTACCGACCTTCCCGGTGGGCACTACAAAACAATCCATCAGATTTCAAAGGGAATAAATATCAGAGGGGAACCGGCTGCACCTCCTGTAACAGCAACCCCTACAAGAACATGCAAACCGCCCCCAACACCCCTTTTCCTTCTCTGTTAGAGGGGTCTGTGGACCTAAATTTGCAGCAAGCTTTTTCCTCTGTCTGTAGAAGCCACTGATAACAATGCAGGCAGCTTCTACCCAACAAGGGCTGCTGTTGAGGCAGTAGAAGCTGCTGTGGGTTAGGTGCCTCATAGGAGACACAGCTCATCCCAAATGCTGGGTGGCTGTAGCACCATGAACAATAGTAATATAATAATAATAATAATAANGATGCGGCGCTGCAGCAGCATGAAGAATAGTAATATAATAATAATAATAATAATAATAATAATAATAATAATAATAATAATAATAATAATAATAATAATAATAATAACGTCAATAATAACAATAACAATAATGATACATAAATAATAATGCATAAATAATAACGCATAAATAATGCATAAATAATAATACATAAATATATACTAAAATACATACATAATTATAATAAATGTTGTTATTTAATAGTAATCCTAATTAATATTACTTGATGATAGAATCATAGGTCACCCCTCAGCCTCCTCTTCTCCCAGCTCAAAAGACCCAGCTCCCTCAGCCTTTCCTCCTCAGGGAGCTGCTCTCCTTCCTTCATCATCTTGGTTGCTCTAGCCTATAAATAAATACCTATATAAACAAATAAAGGGAACTGTATACTATAGCGTGGCAGCTCTTCAGGCACAGTGACAACTCCTGAGACCAGCATCTTCAACAATTGGTACTCGGGAGTGTTTCCACGGCAAAACATAGCAGTTAACAACGTAAGCAATCTTTTATGCTATATGATCTTCCATCTGAGTTTTATATGGGAAATCATAAAGCAATGCCTTACGGGATTCTTCCTGGGAAAAAAGAACTCTCTTTCTTTTCAAGTTGTCAGCATAGCTTTAATCATTTTCACAGTAAACGTTACAGCAATAGCCTTGCCTCTCGTGACAGATCTCCAACACACTCCCCACAGTCAAATCTATATGGAAATCCATGGAAACCTCCTCAGTTGCAATTTTAAACTGCAACTCCATTGAGTGTAATTCTCTTTATTACAAACCTCGAGCCTCTTTGCTCCTGCTATCTATTATTAATCGTCCTGTCTATCTAGAAAGATGCATGTTTCAATCACACTTAGTTGATTAATTCTTTGACTGCATTACAGAGTTTTCTAGCATCAAGGGTCTGGAAGGTTAAGGCAGGACTTCCATCACAATGCAGACCTGTAGTTCCTTACTCATCCAAGGAGATCCCCAAAGACAACAAAAGGTGACAGGAAAAGCTTTAGAGCCCATGGTATTTGGGAGAGTAAAGCAAAGATCATTCCATGAGGATGCTCATGGTGGTTTTCTCTCCAAAACTTACTCCCAAAGATGGGAAAAATAACTCTGCTTGCAGGAATAATCACCAAAGCATCACCCAGCCATCCTGGGCAGCCTGTTCCAAGGCTTCCTCGTTCTTTCTGGGAAGAAATTTTTTCCTAAGACCAAATCTGATCCTCCCCTGGTGCAACTTCATCCCATTTTCTGTAGTCACTAGGGAGAAGAGGCCAAACACAACAACGCAGACTCAAAGATAACAGTTCTGACAGAGCTTCCTTGTTCCTCTGGTATTTGCTCCTACAGAGGTTGGTATGTGTTACTTAGAGGTTCAAAGTGATGCTTTGCCAATAAGCCATCAGGGAATGACAGACAGCACTGGTTATGATGTGTTCTATATGAGCACAAATCAGACTGCCTACCTAAATCTTTTGATTAGCATACTAATTACCTGATCACCATGAACTACTTAAAAAACCTATGGTTAATGCAAAGATATTGGAGTCTGTGCTTCTATACACTGCTGTACAGCCCTGGACATTGTTTATAGTGAAGATCATAGAATTATAGAATCCTTAGGGATTGGAAGGGACACTGAAAGATCAACTAGACCAATCCCCCTGCCACAGCAGGATCACCCAGACCAAGTCACACAGGAATGGGACTGGAACATCTCCAGAGAAGGAGACTCCACAGCCCCCCTGGGCAGCCTGTGCCAGTGCTCTGGGACCCTCCCTGGGAAGAAGGTCCTGCTGAGATTGAGAGGGAACCTCCTCTGTTCCAGCCGGCACCCAGTGCCCCTTGTCCTATCATCTGATGCCCTTGAGCAGAGCCTGGCTCCATCCTCCTGACACCCGCCCCTCACAGATTTAGAGACAGGAATGAGGTCACCCTTCAGCCTCCTCTTCTCCAAGCTCAAGACACCCAGCTCCCCCAGCCTTCCCTCATAAGGTACTTGCATTTATTCTAGAAACATGCCTTGCTTTTAAAACTGCTGAATGACTTTCCTAATGAAAGGGCTAAAAGATTTTCTTTTAACTCAATACCCATCCAACGAGAAAACGAATGGATCTGTGTACAGCACAGACAACAGTTAAAGCAATCAAACTCCTAACCAAAAGCTCTGGAGCAGTCTGTTAGGTACATAGCATCAAGCACAAGGTTCTATTCATTTACGTTTGCTCGTGGTGCTACTCACTAAAGGTTTATTTTATTTCTACTCAAGACTCTATACGGGCTGGAAAAAAATAAACAAACGAGTAGACAACCACGGAATCAAAAAGCAATTCTTTTCATAAGGAAAATTCCCACTATCCTTTAATTTCCTCTGAAAATGTAATTAGATTGAAAAAATAAAGCAGGAATGGAGATCAAGGAGTATTTTTCATAGCAATGATTATTCAAGACGCAGTCACCCCTATTATATCTTCTCAAGAAAGGCGATTTTTATAGCTCATCCATTTTTAATTTGATAAAGCCTCTATGTTCTGCTCTCCCTTTTCTTTTGACTGCCAAGCCTTCTCACAAATGTTCATTTCCTAGCAGCTACAGCACAATGAACAGCAAAGCAAACCGCCCTTCATCTGAACAAAGACACTCCCACACAGCAGAGTATCTGTGGCTGGGAGCCCTGCTGTACAAAAACATACCCCCAGTTATTCAAAGATTCCACATTAGCTGCAGTGCAATGCTCTGGCAGGCATGAATAGCCTTTCTTTTACCTTGTTTATTCAAGAACTATGACCCACTACAGTCTGCTTTTAAGTATTTGATATCCTACACCGAGAAGATTAAATAAGCCTGATGCCAAATGAAAAACGTGGGCCATGCTGCTCGGGTTGTTTTAAACTTATGAAACTGTAATCCCAAGGTCTTGTCCTTAGAGACTGAAAGGATTTCTGTATTTATTATGCTACCAAAGTCAAGACTATCTCTGACGAGAATTAGCTCTTGACAGGTTCCCTCCTGCTTTGAATGCATTGGAGAGCCAAACAGCCAGCTCTCTAATTTCCATAGTGCTCCTCATGTAATTAATCAAAGACACAATCCAAACCAACTTCCTTTCCAAACACATTATTGCAAATTAGCCATTCATGGGAGAAAAACATAAAGAGGAACCGAGGGCTGTATTTTACATCTTATTTAAGAAGAATCATTCGTACTGGAAAGATGAGCACTGATGGAAGTCAATATGCACACGGGGTGCTCTCCTTTCTCATGCTTCCCATCAAAGAGGTCATGACCCTTCCAACTTTAACCCCATCGCTTCTGAGTTTTTCATCTCGCTTCTCCAAAGAGAAATTGAACCCATCTGTTTTTCAATTTGATGAGGTCATGAGCCACGAAAGAGAATGCAGCTTAAAAAAGACACCCTAAGATACATAACCTTCTCTTTGTCTCAGGTTATGCAGATGTTTCTGGTAGATCAGGACACCCTGCTCACCAACACATGAATCTGCCTACTACTGGATATTGCTGTTCAGTTGTATTGATACCTGTTTGAAAAATGGACAGACAGGGGGTTCAGGAGATGGGTTAGTGGTTACGGGTTACGGGACTTGATGATCTCAGAGGTCTTTTCCAGCCTTGATGATTCTATGATCTCTAGATTCTCTCCAAACAATACACGAGAGTCAACTGTAAATTCCTGCTGATATAAAGCTGGGAAAATCCAGCCTTTGGTGTCATCACTGGGATGTTTAGCCTAGTGCAGCAATGGGGCACTGATTTCACCAGAAGTCATAGCCCTCCTCTGCCCAGCCCTGGAGCCTTAGCAACGTACACCCTCCCCAACCCCACAGGAAACATTTTATAGGTAAAAGATTTGGTCATAGCATCTGTAGAGGTCTCAGGATTGAGCAAAGCTAGAGCAGCATCACCCCCATCTCTTTAAGGTCTTGGGGGTATGAGGAAGGCAGGCAAGTTCAGAGTGCTTCATACACATAAATGCTAGGACAGAACAAGTCATCTCAAACATCACAGCTCGTTCATCTCATCTCAGCTTGAATAGGAGACAGAGGACTGCCTCATGTTTATTACAAATCATTCACCTTTCATGTAGATAGATGAAATCTCGCAGCATAATGCAATGCAGGAATGCTTTTTAGACATTTAAAACACCTCTGGAATACGACACACAAGGACACAAAACAGCAGGTAAAAGCATAGAATAGTTTCTAACACTGTAACTTCAATTGTCTAATCATTTCCAATACTACTTTAATTCCCTTACAATCTGAAGGCCAACCAAGCTCTTGTGGACTACGTCTACTTGAAGACGGGTGTCTACCTGGAGATGGGGAGATTTAGGCTTGATGTGAGGAGGAGGTTCTTCACTGGGAGAGTGGGGAGAGCCTGGAATGGGCTGCCCAGGGAGGTGGTTGGGGTCCCATCCCTGGAGGTGTTTAAGGCTGGGCTGGATGAGGCTCTGGCCAGCTTGATCTAGGGTGGGGTGTCCCTGCCCATGGCAGGGGGGTTGGAACTGGATGATCCTGGGGTCACTTCCAACCCTGACCGATTCTATAACTCTTCCAAGTGAGGGTGATGGGATGCTGGAGGGGGCTGCCCAGGGGGTTTGTGGGGTCTCCTTGTCTGGAGATGTTTGAAACCCACCTGGACTTGGTCTGGGTGATCCTGCTGTGGCAGGGGGATTGGACTGGATGATCTTTTGAGGTCCCTTCTGATCCCTGATGATTGATTCTATTCTATAAGTCCTGTTCCCTTCTCCAGCACACCAAATACATACTGAGCTGTTAATTGCAGCAGTGCTAATTAAAAGACCAAAAAAACCCATGACTACATTAGAGGTGAAATTGCCAATTAGCACATAAGGCTCCCTCATTACTGCTGCTACGGCATGAAACGCAATGCCCGATGCGCATAGCAGTCATAAAAATAAAAGACATTTTTTAAAAGCCCATAGGTCACGTTTGCAGCTGCTTTCAGAAGTTCGGGAGCTGAGAAATAGACCTACAGGAAAGGAGAAACATTCCTACAACGGTTTGGTATAAACCACCCAAGAAAAATATTGCCTTTTCCACATCTGGTCTTCAGAGGAAAGAATGCAGCCCAGAGAAAAGAGCCTTAAAAAATGAAATCTAAAAAATAAAAGGCAAAAAAGGGTAACATTCCAGCAACTTCCACTGATTTTATGCTCCACATCAGGATTCCCTAGAAGCTGCTAATGGATACTAGGAGTAATCCAAGTAATCCTAGCACTCTTTATTCTCGAGGAGTACGTATTCTGATGTCCTTCAGCTTTTTTCAGTGAGCATTTAATGAGAGTTAATCTAGATCTGCACAATCCTAACGACATTCCATAAAGTCACTGTGCTCTGCATAGAGCCTGCATTTCCTTCGGGCTCTGTATTTTTAGGTTTCTATGTTTTTCTCTTTCTTTTTCCTCATTTTGAATTCTAATTCTGAGAACTCAGAGTAAATAAAGCTGAGATATTTTCAATATTGGGAGTACTGGGAGAACTGGAGTATGTATTTGATTTTCACTTGCCTCCTTTTAATCAAGCATTTTGTTGACCATAATCAATTCCTTCGCTCAAGAGAAAAATGTGCAATTATCTACAATGAAGAAGGTGTGTCGAAGGAATAGGGTGAGGGGGAAAGAGAAATCAATGGAACCATCTGTCTGACAGTCCTACAACATTAGAAGAGACTTGTAATTAACTGCTTGCCTACCAAAGTCTGCCAGCTTTAACTCCCCCGTGTCACTGATCAGAAGGTTCTGTGGTTTCAGGTCCCTGTGCAAAATGTAACGCTGGTGGATGTAAGACAGTCCTCGCAGCAACTGAAATAAAAATAACTGGAAAAGAGGGGGACAAAAAATGACCTCCGTTAATATTTTGCATATAACCACAGGTGATTTCTACCCGACGTGCGGGGTGATGGCATAGCGCACCAATGTGTCAGAATTCCTCCCACCCAAGTTTCAACACAACAGAATTTCCAGCTCAGAAGTACTCACTTTGCAAGGACTAACCCCAGCCTCTAGCCCTACTACACCGTGGATTGAATTTGCCTACTTTAAGAAGAACCAAAGCAAAGCAACCGACTCTGTTTCTGTAATTATATTCCCTTTACCCACACGGCCTTAAGAGATTAGGTGGTAGCCTGGAGACAGATGTGTATCTTCACTAATTATAGCAAACAACAGGACAGGGGGGGATAGGTATGGGGAGATAACGCTGGGGGATGGGACACTGGAGCTAAAACAAAGGAGAAATTAATAGGGTTACAATAACACCCGGGTACCCAAGGAAATCTGCAAGTATAAGTTTCCTCCTTCCCAGTAATTTGAATGGGAGATGCTTATGCATTTTTCATCAGGAAGTAATAATTCTCACTGAACCTAAAGATGAATTTTGAAACCTAATAGTCTTTAAGGTCAATCTAGACAGGAGAATAACTCATTCCCCACGTACCTTTGAGAACCTAGCTCATTCCCCACGTATCTTTTAGAACCTAGCTCATCCCCACGTACCTTTTAGAACCTAGCTCATCCCCACATACCTTTCAGAACCTAGCTCATCCCCAAGTACCTTTTAGAACCTAGCTCATCCCCATGTACCTTTCAGAACCTAGCTCATCCCCCCCATCTTTTAACCCTTCTTCAGACTCTACAAACCTTTTCCCTACAGCCATGGTATATTTCTGTCATTCACAATTAGGAACAAAAAGCTGGCTGCCACAAGATCTTTCGCCTTCTCCTTTTCATCTCCTCTCCCCTCATCCTCCTGGGCACCGGCTGTCGATGGCTGCGATACCTTTGTGGGTTTTGTCAATGCCAAGGGTAAACGAGCGCTTCCCAGGAGGATTTTCTGCAGCCCTGATAAACCTCTCCTCGCACACAGACCCTTCCTCTGTGCCCAGATACTGTAAGAAACAGTGCTGTTTCCAAACAGGAACACGACAAGGCACACGGGGGATCCGCGAGTGGCCCAGGACCTCGTGCCTCAGCAGCTGGTGAAACGTGCTCTCCCAGAAGGCAGGGAAACCACAAAGACATGGGAAAAGCCAAGCCAGGCACCTAAGAATTTCTAATTAACTTGCAACACAAGAATCCTATTTAGCGACTGCTGAAGTGAGGAGACATTATGAAAAGGGTTACAAAATCTGATTAGAGACGAGAATAAAGGCTGACATGAAAAAACCAGAAATGCCATGTCGCTGAAGTCAAAATGAATCTAATTGCATTTCATTTCTTCCCTGGGCGCAGCAGACACAATACACTGGATGTTTAGCGTTTAAGCGGCACACAGAGAGCCAGATCCATCACCTTCTTTGCCAGGGTTGGTTCTAACAATGTACTGAGGAGAGCCAAGGGTGAAACACAGGAACACAAGAAAGAAGAGTGGGAAAGTCCTAAGTAACACGTGGTCCTTTTTGGATCGTGGGTGAAATGGAACTCGGGGTACTCACAACCTAATTTAATAAAGGTAAAAGGCAAACCTAGCTTTCATTACATATAANAAAATAGAAAATATAAATTTCTATAAGTAATAGAAATATTAATTTCTATTAAGGAAATAATAAAAATCTAAATTTCTATTAAGGAAACAATAGAAATTTCTATTCATGAAACCTAATTGTATTTTATTGCTTTAAAATACTGACTTCTTCAAATAAAATGAAAAGATTGGGGGAAACACCCAGTCTGCTAGGCAAAAGCGATGGGATTGAGCTGAAAACATTCTTTTAAATATGGAAATACTCTTCAACGATGCTGTTCTACAGAGAGGTGAACTTTGTGGCTCCAACTGCATTTATTGATGGAAGCTTTCCTTTGGGTTTCAGGCAAAAGGCCAAACGATATGACACAACATATTAAAATTGCTCCAACAATCTCACAGCTTAGCAAAATAAATATCCACTCTTCAGGACAGCTTTGAAATGTAGTTTTATTCCAAGCTTGTAGACACGCTGTACTTGTCTTCACTAAAGTCAATTAATTCACTCACATAGGCTGGATCAATTATTTCCTCCTTGGAGGAAGATTATGAGTCAGGAGGGGGAAAAAATCTCACTGAATTTATAGAATTATACAATCCTTAGGGATTGGAAGGACCTCAAAAGATCACCCAGTCCAACCCCTTGCCACAGCAGGATCACCCAGACCAAGTCGCACAGGAACACAGCCAGGTGGGGCTGGAACATCTCCAGAGAAGGAGGCTCCACAACCCCCCTGGGCAGCCTGTGCCAGTGCTCCGGGACCCTCCTTGGGAAGAAGGTCCTGCTGAGATTGAGAGGGAACCTCCTCTGTTCCAGCTGGCACCCAGTGCCCCTTGTCCTATCCCCAGATGACCTTAAGAGCCTGGCTCCATCATCACCATACACACAATTTGCCACTTGTTTGCAGCAGAACTGCAAAGGAACAGGTCAGAAAGTGTTCATTTGCTAACTTCTCCTCTCTTTGATGTTCTTTTAATCATTTCTGGTCCCCTCTGGCTACCATACAGTCATTTGCAAAGAGAGAGGTGCGCTTAACTAACCGAGGAGGGACTCTCTCTTATGATGACTCACAGTCAACTGCTAATGTTCAATAAGTAGAAGAGTCCTTCAGACTTCTTCTCCAGGATGGCAAAAGTAAAAACAAATGCAATTCATTAGCCTTTCCTTCAATCTACCCATTCCCTCCCACGCTGAACTACACCAGGGTAGCCAGTGCTGCCTTATCAATATGCAAGAGGGTTTTCTTCATCACGAAAGTATTACAGTGGGGTTTGCCTTAATGGAACTACACTGACTGTATGGAAAATAAATCATACATGCGTGCCAGACAGGAAAGTGCTGCTTTTCTAGCATGGATGTTACCACAGCAATAGATTCTGCATTTAGAGTCATGCATATTATCACATCGCTACTTCAACTCTGACATCCAGCAGTGTGAAACACTGATGCCGTATTTAATGCCTGGTACCTAATATAAATAATCAATTCTCAATGCCAGGAATAAAAAATGACTTTAATTTGGCACAACATTATTCTGCCTGCTGTACACCTGCTTCTTCACTGAATGAGGGATTGAAAATAGCGACTTGCCGGCCCCGGGAAATGGCAATGCTTCTCTCTGGTTCGAGGTGCCACTGCCCATGGCAGGGAGTTGGAGCTGGGTGATGTCTGAGGTCCTTTCCAACCCAACCCGTTCTGTGAGTCTATGATCAGCAACATAACAGCCACCTAAACACCAGAGCATCTTTATCAGGTATCTTTTCTCAGGTACTGTGCTTCACTAGCAAGCAGACAGGATTATATCTTTCTAATATGGAGAGGAACACACGAACACTGCAGGTGATTAAGTGATGTCTGAGAACGTTCAGTGCATTTCACCATTGCTCTCGTTCAAGGGGCAGTTCCTTAGGTTCAGTATTAAACCCCGCTTTAATAAATCCAAAGTTTGGATCATATCTGATTTGGGATTTTTGCTCTTTCTTTTTTAACTTAGAGTGCTATAAACTCAACCGATCTCTTCCTGAACACACAGCATGGAAAACTGTTGTGGCATCCCGTTACATTCCAGTAATTCCTAATAATTCCATCCCTTGACATTTTGAGACTGGTGCTAGTTAGAGGGGTTTTTTTTGCTGAACCGTCATATTTTGAACAGAGATTTTTCTCTGTCCTAAGAAACTCAATACCCAAATTCCACTTCCACACATGACTTGACAGTCAACTTCTTTTCCTTGCCTCGGTATTACAGTGGCAAAGCAGAGCTCTGACCGTCGCAGCAGGGTCAAGGCTTAGTTGTTTGAGGCTCTGCATCCAAATTATCCATCAGCCGCTCGTAGGGGACTGCTGTGCCCTGCTTGCCAGGAGCAAGGAAAGTTCAGATGGAGCCAGGCAAGAGCTGAAGTCTTGAAGGCTCCTGGAGAAAGCTGAATATTCCGGGTTCCTGCGTGCAGAGCTCACTGGTTTCTGCCTGTTTCTTCTTGTTTTGGCCCCAGGAAGAAAAAAGACGCCCCAGGAAAAGAGCAATCAGAGCAGCAGTATCAGATGGATTAGGAACAAATTGCAAGTTCCTTCTCATTCTGGCCACAGCAGACAACAGGAACCTTCCTAGTTGCCTGAAGTAAAAGATTCTGAGAGTGATTAAGAGACAGGGAGAGTTTTTTGTCTGGCTGACAACCCTGTTGTCACTCAGGCTGGTGTTGCACAGATTGAAAAACAGCGGGCTGGAGACAAACGTCTTATTACTTTGTCAAAGATGGGTTTTTTCAAGTCAAATGCTCACACAGATCAATACCAACTGCAATGCTGTAAACAGAGGGAAAAAAGGTAGGGAGGGGCAAAAACCCGAGGATGCTTTTCCCAAAGGATCGCAGCTATTTCAATTAAAAAGCAAATCAGCTTTCATGAATCTCTTTATTCTACAGGCAGGGATGCAGCAATGCAGGCATGGCAAACACAAGCCTGTGCTCCACTTTTTCTACTAGTAGTAAGAGAAGGAGGTACAGAAAGCAGATTCAACCAGACAATAAATGCATCCAAACTTAAAGATGAAACTGTTTGTGTTTAGAATCCTTAGGGATTGGAAGGGACCTCAAAAGATCATCCAGTCCAATCCTCCTGCCACAGCAGGATCACCCAGACCAAGTGGCACAGGAACACAGCCAGGCAGGTCTTGAATTTGTAATAACATGAGATAAAAGATGTAGTCAAAATAAAATACAGATGATATTTTAAAGTTGAAAAGAAGTCAAGAACAGCTACATATGCAGCAAGGAAGGTTTAGGTTAAACCTCATGTCTAGACCAAAGGTTAGACCCTTATTGAAAGGGTCATCAAGCCCTGGAACAGGCTTCAAACAGGATTTTTGAATCCTGGAATCCTGGAACAGGATTCAAACAGGGTTTGAATCACCATCACTGGATGCATTTAAAAATCACATAGATATAGAGTTTGAGGACCCAATTTTGTGATGAGCTTGGTACAGTTGGATTTAATGACCTTAAAAGTCTTTTCTGAACTAAACAATTCTATAATTTTCATAGAAATAGCTGAAATGCACAAAGAGACTTCAAATTGGAGTTATGAATTTCCAAATCAAGACCCGTTTATGGGCAGCTGCGAACAAAGGCTCAGGAGAAGCAGGGAGATAAGTCTGGTGGAGATGGCTCTCTACCAGAGAGAACGAAACATAAATCAGAATGATCGTAATTAAAACAAATCACTGGCAGATCAGTTCGCTGCTGTAGGAAGCGATCCAGATGTTTCAACGCTGAGTCCAAGAAGCGTGAACGAGCAGCAATAGGAAAGAAAGCCAGGAGTACAGATGTCAGTAGTAGAGCCCAGGAGAAACAGCATATGGGAGAGTCAGGAGCGAGTCCTGTCCCTCTGTTCGCCACAGCACAGAGCAGCTTGGCAAATGCCAAACAGCACAAACCTATAAATCCAGTCTTGGCTCCAACCGTGTATAAGGCTGCAGCAGCAGCTTCCAACACAATTCCATGTGGGAATGCATTTCAGTTTTATTGCTTGCCTTCAGTATTGGGGAAAAAAAAAGGAGAAAGGCATCTTCACAACCAGAAGAAGAGAAGTTGAGGCCATGACTACTAAGCAGGGACTGACTGATCTCCTTTCTCCTCATCTCTCACACGGTGCACACGACATTAACATAGAGTTAGAAACTGATGGGAGAGATGCAGGCTTGTTAGTTCCAAAGATGCACAAGGATGGCTGTGTATTTGGAACCAATGGATTTTGAGGACTCTATGCACTGAAACGACAATTTCCTTCCCAGTAGCTAAAGCCGTTGCGGGTACCCACTCACATTCAGGATTCGTGGGTTTTTATAGTATTGTGGAAACTTGTTTTCAAAACATCTCAGCCTTACACACCAGCTCCGTGAAGGCTCTGAGACCTGATGTTGCATGAATTAAAAATCACCACTAAAATATGCTAAATCTAATCCCTTAGGAAGCACTATATTTGTTGGCTTAAACAGAGTGTCTCCAGACTCCTCCAGCTGCCAGTTGAGACAATGCTTGGAATATTCTCCTTACCCTTTATTTAAAATACCGGAGTGACAGCAAATAGCCTGGTTGAAACCAAAAGAAAGGCGATGTCAAACAGGGCACCCAAGGGGACAGCAATATGTGTGTCCATCAAAGTAATTTGGATTTTATGCTGTTTACAATTCTTTATCTAAAAGTAAGCCTGAGGGAACGAGCATTGTCTTTAGCTTGGCTACACAGAGCAAATTCACTCATATAATTAGGCTGAAGATATTCCACAGAAACTGAAATAGAAGCAAACAATAACTTTGCCTCTGCATTCCAATAAAAGACAGTTTTATAGGAAATAAGGCATAATATTCTTTGGGAGAAAGAACGATGCATGATTACACGGGTTGGTATTTAAAATAGCTGGCATCAAGCCAGAAAGGAATATCTATCAGCAGGCAATACTCTCCTCAAGAACAAAATTAAAAGGCAGGGAGCCTTTTGTCATCCTGGGAGAGCATCAATGACTTAATCGCATGGGTTAGCCCCAGAAAGTCAAAACTAATGTGTTGCTACATTTACACGATAAAAAAATGCCTCTCTTCATAGTCTCACAGTACTGATGAGGCTGGAAAAGACCTTAAAGATCATCCAGTCCAACCTAAAACC
>VZRI01010931.1:16725-33902 GCA_013397515.1 Upupa epops | reverse complement strand
AGACAGCGATAAGGTCACCCCTGAGCCTGCTCTTCTCCAGGCTACACAGACCCAGCTCCATCAGCCTCTCCTTGTACACGTTTAAGAAGCTGCTATCTTGCACCATTTACACCATAGATTTACAAAACACTTATATTTTTAATACTTTGGCCAAATATAGTAGGGAAGCACAGAATAGCAACTCTAGAAACGAAGAATATGGGGGGTGGCTGTTATTTTTTTCAGATGGTAGCCATTCACATGTCATAGGAGCCACTCTTCAGCCAAAGAACAGAGACAATTAATCAATCTACATTGTAAAAGTAGCCGATGGCGATCAGCTATCATAAATAAAAGAAAACAAGAACAATTTTCACTCTTCTAGAACAATTTTCTTCAATCAAACGGACCTTCTGAGCTCTCTGCGAAAGAGAGATTCCTTTCCTGCCATACCCTTCTTTCTCAATTTCAAGACAGTAAATAACAGGATGAAGCTTTCAGCGTGACAAATGAAGATTTAGGTGCTTACACAGTAGAACCACAATAGGGCCGGTGTCAGAGCGCAAGACAAGTGTAACAGATATCACCAGGGTTATCTCTACACACACGACACATTTGTCTGATTGGCTTCTATTTGATACTCAAATCACTTGGCTGACTTCCCAGAAAAGCACTGGATCAAGTTTCTGCCCATCTTTCCATTAAATCCTGCTAATAAAGTACCTCCCTCCTGCGGGGTCATTCTCAGGATCTCCCTCACAAGGAAAACATGGTTTTAAAGTGACATCACCTATGGAAATCTTGTCATAGAATCCCTTAGGGATCGGAAGGGACCTGGAAAGATCATCCAGTCCAATCCCTCTGCCACAGCAGGATCACCCGGACCAAGTCACACAGGAACACAGCCAGGTAGGTCTGGAATGTCTGCAGAGAAGGAGACTCCACAGCCCCCCTGGGCAGCCTGGTCCAGTGCTCCAGGACCCTCATTGGGAAGAAGTTCCTGCTGATACTGATAGGGAACCTCCTCTGTTCCAGCTGGCACCCAGTACCCCTTGTCCTGTCACTATATGACCTTGTGAGAGCTTGGCTCCATCCTTCTGACACCCACCCCTCATATCTTTATAGACATGAATGAGGTCCCCCCTCAGCCTCCTCTTCTCCAAGCTCAAGAGCCCCAGCTCCCTCAGCCTTTCCTCATCAGGGAGGTGTCACTCAACCTGGTTTTGAGTTGTATAAAAAGTAGTACAGTACTACACTCAGGTAACATAATTCTCAGCTCCCTAACTTCAATGAACCTACAAGATCTTAATCTCAGCAAGGATCAGTCACTGACAGTCTAAATCAAGTTTACTCTGGGGTTTTAGGGCCGTGTTGTCTTAAGAGCAAATGTTTGAGCGGGCAGAGAGGTTACCAACACTATTTCCTCACGCATTCTGGCTCTGCATCAATTTCACAACCCTCACAAACCCTTTTGTGGGAAATCCTTTTGTGGGAATGTTCAAAAACTTGCATTTCTAATCATTTCAAAAGAAAAAATGACTTCAAACTCTAGTAGAGATGCCAGTCACGTTCCCTTCAGCTAACGATCTGTTTCTGTGCCACATATGACGCGGCACTCCACACAAAGTCACTGCCACTGCAATCGCCTCACATTTGTGCTCTTTTTTTTTTGACTCTTACCTTCACATTTTCTGGATGAAGCCCTCCAGGGTGTTTGTCCATGTACTGACATAAATCAGTGTGCTAAAAGAGAGCCAGATGGAAAAGAGGGTATTAATATCGGTATGGCTGCAACAAGAAACATCCTTCTTCTTAGGGCTGGGCAGGCAGAATAGAAACTAAAGAGATTTTCCAGTCACACACATTCCCAAACACTCCTGCTCCATGTTCTTTAACCATCGTGGTAACTTGACTGGTACAAATATTCACTGAATGGAAATGAATTGTTGTGGTAACTGAATCACTTGAATTTTGGTTTCCTTTTCTGTCTTGTCAAGAAAATGTCACTGTTGACACCATAAAGATAACAGCTAGAGGGAAAGGGAAGAACCTGAAGGGTAAAGTTCAATTGCTACTCTCATCATTCACATTAAAACCTCACTTTTAAATATAAGATTATGGTGATTCCAGGTTAAGATGGTTTAATGGTTTAGAAAATACACCTGAAAGGCATCGCACATCAGAAAACTGATCGATAAAAGAGAATATGCAAGTATGATAGACAAGAACAGCTACTGATTACAGCTACTTTATAGAGCATCTTCACCCAAGACTCAACACCTTACATTTTCACATTGCACTTGTATATTTTCCCTGCAAATCACAATCATTAGGAACCAGAGGGGACCTGGAAAGATCACCCAGTCCAGTCCCCCTGCCACAGCAGGGTCACCCAGACCAAGTGGCACAGGAACACAGCCAGGCAGGGCTGGAACGTCTGCAGAGAAGGAGACTCCACAGCCCCCCTGGGCAGCCTGTGCCAGTGCTCCGGGACCCTCCCTGGGAAGAAGTTCCTTCTCATATTCATATGGAACCTCCTCTGTTCCTGCTTGCACCTTCACACCATCAACTCCAACAAAAAAGCTTCCTTACGGTCTTCAGGCTCCCATGAAGAAATGACTTGGAGCTCTGTGGAACGTGTGGCAGTGTGTAAGTGTAGGAACCTTCCTCTCATTCAGCAAGACGCTGGTTTATGTCAATAGACACATAGATGTTTACGTGAGCACAGTGCGTGTAACTATCTGCTGAAGGGCAAACAGTCCAGACCCGTATTTATACAGCTGCAGCACCGTTTATAGCAAGGTTTATGTACATCACATCTGAGGTCAGGAGGAGGGAGTATATGCAAAAAAGTAGCTACAAACATGGTTCAGACTCTCCGCTTCTTCTCTTGAAGAAGGAGTTCTCATTATGAATAGATGAGGAAACCACAAGCTACAAACATCTTCACTCAGTGCTTTGATTTTGCTCAGCTTCAGCGGGAAGAAGAGAAGGCTCCTGGGGGGATCTGATAGTGATCTCATCCCTGAAAAGGTCCTGTCAGAAAGCCAGGCAAGACTGTTCACAAGGGCAGGGAACGATAGGGCAAAGGGTGAGGGTCTGAAGCTGGAAAAGGACAGATTTAGGTCAGACATCAGGAAAAGGTTCTTTAATCTGAGGGTGGGGGATGCCTGCAACAGGCTGCCTAGAGGGGTGGTGGAGGCCCCTAGAGACATTCAAGGTCAGGCTGGATGGGGCTCTGGACAGTCTGGTCTGGTGAGTGATGGCCCTGCTTGCTGTAGGGGGTGGGGATGGATTAGATGACCTGTGGAGGGCCCTTCCAACCCTGTGATTCCANCAAGGTCAGGCTGGATGGGGCTCTGGACAGTCTGGTCTGGTGAGTGATGGCCCTGCTTGCTGTAGGGGGAGGTTGGACTAGATGACCTGTGGAGGTCCCTTCCAACCCTGTGATTCCACGTACCCTCAGTGCTTTGATTTCACATCAACTATTTTGTGCCAATCTCTTGTGCAGAAATCAGAGACTCTGCCACCAAACCTAAACCTGATCAGACAAAGGGCAGGATACCTCCTTTCCAAGCGACATGAAACAAGCTCCCCTTTGCCAGCCCTTTTCCATAATAAGATGACTGTCATTCCCTTTTAATTAAATTAGTCACTTCTACTTCCCATGCAAGACATTCCTGTTCCCTCCTCTTCCTCGGTCACGATAAACCTCCGTGTGCCTCTGCTGTCTCATAATTCTACCTAATTGGATTCAGCTGTCATTTCTGAAGCTGAAAAACACAGGGAGCCTGGGGCTGGTGACTGGAACAGGAAGCATTTCCAACCGCATTCCCATCATGTTAAACCAGCAACGTGAAAGAGCCCTTCCATTAAAACAAAAACCGGGAGGATTTGGCTGCCGGCGATGCCACGGCGCAGCAGACAGATTGTGCTGCTCCGCTGAGGCTGTTGCGAGCCATTCTTCTCTGCTCAGAGAAGAGCAGGCATTATTCACGCCCTAGCAGTTTGACTGACTAAAATACTTTCCCTTTTGTCACCGACACATTCTTGAACCTAGAATATAATTTACCAATAAAAGCAGAGGCAGTGGGATTATCCAAAGTGACAGGAGAACAAAGAGGAGTTAATTCTGTTTAAATGGCATGTTTAAACTCATTCCTTTTTATTTTTGCTTAAATCAAGGTTTGAACTAATTTCACGTCGCTGGTGTGTTCAATAAAGTAGATTTTCAAACGTCTGAATCCCATTTTCATGGCTTTCCACCATCCTTTTCCCCCGTGAGACGATGCTGTGTTAGCCTCTACAAGGTATCTCTGGCTGCTATCTAAGCACAGCCCAGGCAAACAGCAGAAGGCAGCAGCACCAGCTGTGCTGAGCAGCAGGAGAAAGATATCTATTAAGGATTGAAGGAAGAAAAAGCCACTATCCCACAAGACACCTTTAATGAAAACAATTCTGCTAACAGATGTTTCCGGTGCCTTGCATTTCGCTCACACTGTCAACAAAGACAAATACACTTCCAAATGCATTACAAATTCTATACAGAAAAGGATGTTGGCGGGCGGGGAGCGCAGCATACACGTACAAACCTACCTGAGAATCCCACAGAGAAAAGGGAAGGCGCAGTTGTCTGGGGTTTAGGGGCTATTAGGAAAAGTCTACTCGCTGCACAGAGAACAGTCTGGTCTGTGACCGATGGATGGGATGCAGAACTGCTGCAGAAACTAAGGAGATCTTCAACAACATCCAGGTTTCTAAAGATGCCAGTTTGGATGTTTCCATATTCTCTGGTCACCTTAATCACCACCTTAAACACCATCAGTCCTGGTTTCCAATCCCTAAGGATTCTAGGATCCAACATACACCAAAAGAAATACTTGGAAGACCCAAAAAGTCTCTCACTAGAGCGTGACAGATGCATCTCTCTCAAGGTCCCTTCCCAACCCTGATGATTCTATGACCTCAGCTCACTTGGAGAACCCAGACTCCAGGATTCTTTTATGATTATTATTTTGCCAAACTTTCCTACCCTCAATTTCAACTTTTAAAGATTCCCTATAGGTATTTTTTCTCTCCATGATTAAATCAGCACAAAGCTCCACACGGCCCTCTTCACGAATATAAGATCTATTCTGAAGATCCGTATTTACGGCAACCATCGCCCTCTTAGGCAGTTTTGGGGGTGGCGGTCTGTTCTTTCTTTGGCTTTCAATCTGCACTGAATAAATCACACTTTTAAGATTAATTAGACAACAATTACAACCCACATTATTAAAGAGCCTGGGAAAAACCATAATTAGATTGGACAGTGTCTGCTGCAAGCTGAGAGGCTGTCAGACTGCACCTCAAAGGGACTTGGACAATGCCACTTTATTTCCAAAACTCTATGTCACCGGAATCCTACTGACAGTAGAATGGTCCAGAAATCCATGAAATTGAAATAATCAGTAAAATAATCAATGACTTAAAAAAAAAGATACAAAAAGCAGAAGGAGGAATTTTTTAGTTGCTTTTTACTCGTATTATATTTTAGTGATTTTTTGTTTCAAGTAGGAAAATAAACTGACTTTGCTCTCCCTAAATTTCATTCAAAAATTCAATTAAGCCTAAAAATTAAGCCTAAATAATAGATGCTGATTGTTAAATGGTGTAAAGCGCTCGGCAGACTCTGACCAACATCTGCTAAGGTGTGAGGAGCACCTGTCAATTGTAGAAAGAATGTGGGATATCTGTAGGCAAAAGCCACCTGGACATGGGCCTGTGCAATGGAGGCCCACGGGAGGTTGGACCAGATGATCTCTAGAGGTCCCATCCCATCTTTAAACTTCATAACCTGTGTGAGCTCGTGCAAGGTCAGGATGATGAGGCAGGCTCATCCTTCTTCTTCCTGTTAGACGTGCACAAACTTCTCAGCCTAGCAGGAGTATTTTAATTTGAATACCATTTCCCTTCCTTCATTCCTGCCGATTCCCATGCCTGGCACAGCCTTTACCTCTCAGCACAACATCAAGCAATGTCATTCTATTGCTCCTCCTGAATCCCCACCTCCCAGAGTCTACTTTGCTTGAATTTCCAAGGTATACTTGGACACCAGCAGCTCTGGTCTCTGATCTGCTCATTAAAAGCTGAACAACAAGGCTTTCCCAAGAGAAAGGAATCCCTTACTAGTAGGGGATTTCCTTTCTCCCCGCTTCCTCTCAGCCTTGCCTATCATCTTTCTGACTGCAGCTGGAGTAACGCAACTTGGGGCCAGCCTGGAGCAAGAGGCAGGGGTTAAAGCAACAGGGGAAGAGCTCATACGTTGGTCAAGGAGAGGAAAACTCCTTGAAGTGAAAACTAATAAATTCAATGTTCAGTTCCCAAGTTAGGAGACCTCAGTGTCTCTGGTCCTTTCTAGGGCAGATGGAAGCGTGTTCATGGCAAGCACGGGTGGCTACAAAGAGGGTGGTAGGAGGCATCTGGCTTGTTGCAGAGCCTTACTGGCTTCCAGTCCTCATGTAAAGTGGCTGCACAAGGACCTCGACCTCAAATGGGAGGCAAGTTGCCCATCCTTCTACTCTCACAACATCCTACCTTTAGTTTCCCCAGGTTCCCTAATAAAACAAATGCAAGCTGAAACAAACAGTGATTGATCCAAATCAAGGACAATTCTAAGATATTTTTCAATGCAAAACACTTTTAGCCCTTTAGATGCTAAATGTTGACCGTTCCCTCGCCTAATGGTTTTCTAACACATCCCACAACGAAGCCAAATTCTGAGGGTTCAAAACTTCAGCTCCATTACTCTTTAGTTCTGAGAAAGCAAATACATCAGCATGGAAGTGAGAAATTCATCTCTAGGATTTGTTTTCCTTGCAGGAAACGGGAGGACAATGTACTTAATCAACTGTATGAAGCAAACTCGTTGTGTAACAAACCTATTTTAACTACTGTAATGAAGCAACGAGAACGAAACTCTGCTCTTTAATGGCATGTAATTTTTAAGAAGGGAAAACACACACAGAGATGAAAACAGGGTAGGTAATTGAAAATGCTTAGCTTAAAATGATGCTCTTAGATTAGTCTGGAGCTTTTTCACTGTTGAAGCAGCAAAAATATTATTCATTACTCATCTATCCAATTATAAATCTATCTGTTCTTGTTTCAGATCTCTTTCATAAATATTGAAGCCATAACGTGAAGTATTCCTATACAAACTCCCTTCTAAATGCCAGGAATAGGAGGTGTTGCTGGCTCGTTTATTGATGATGATAATATATTACTTACATAATTATGTATAATACTGAAACCTCATTATCATTCTGATCTACTGCCTGCCTGCTGAGCAGCGTGCGTTGCTTATCATCGCCTTTACAGCTATTGTTTCCTAAATACAGTCATCTTCCTTTTAAATAAACAAGTGAAGACACAAGTAGTAGTAGCTAATGGTCATTTTGGAATGAACGGGTGTCAGCCCATAGAATCAGAGAATATGAGGAGCTGGAAGGGATCTCCAGAGATCATCCAGTCCGACCCACCTGACAAAGCAGGATCCCCTAGGACACACAGGGCTGCATCCAGGCAGGTTTTGGAAGCCTCCAGAGCAGGAGACTCCACAACCACTCTGGACAGCCTGTTCCAGGGCTCTGTCACTCTCACAGGAAAGAAATTTCTTCTGATATCTATCATGTCTAGGTGATCCTGCTGTGGCAGGGGGATTGGACTAGATGATCTTTCCAGGTCCCTTCTGATCCCTAAGGATTCTATGATCTCACTCTAACAGTTTTACTATTTGCAAAGCCCAGCAATGATTAATGACAGTCGTGTATGAGCTCCATGACATCACTTCATGAAACAGATAAAATCTAACTCCTTTTAAGCTTGCTAAGGCCTCACTCATTCAAAAATCTATGCCACTGTATATTTTTAACCACATGAACGTTTTTACTGACTTCAGTACAAAACAACCCTATCACTGAGCTCACCAACCTACAGCTGGTGGAAAACAAACCAAAACAGACATTACAGATCGGGAGCTCAGTGACACAAATTACCCTGCTAACTGCAGACTCAACCAGCCAAGAATTGTAGATTTGAAAGGACAACTGTAATTTTTGCCTCCACGTGCTCACATTAAGCACTGAGTTGACAAAAAGTGCAAGAAAGGTCACGGCAATCATGCAATTCAAACCCGGATCATGCACACGCACAAGTCAGTTCAGCTTACAGGGGCGTTCTCGGGCAGTAAGATTAGCAGATGGCATTAGCTGTTTGATCAGCCGAGGATCCTGCACTCCCTAACAGTCAAACCAGAATGGTTGGAAGCAATTCTGCTACCTCAAGGCGTAGGAGCAAGTGGTAAAGTCATCACGATACAGGTCTTGTGCTGGCTGGAGGGAATGAAGCACCCAAAGGAGGGCAACAGAGCTGGTGAGGGGCCTGGAGGACAGGTCTCATGAGGAGTGGCTGAGGGAACTGAGTTTGTTTAGTCTGGAGAAAAGGAGGCTGAAGGGAGACCTTATTGCTCTTTACAGTTACCTGAGAGTGTAGAGAGGTGGGGGTCGATCTCATAGAATCATCAGGGATTGGAAGGGACCTTGAAAGATCATCTCTTCTCCCAAGCCACTAGTGATTGAACAAGAGGAAACAGCCTCAAGTTGTGCCAGGGGAGGTTTAGGTTGGACATCAGGAAACGTTTCTTCCCTGACAGAGTAGTCAGGGGTTGGAACAGGCTGCCCAGGGAGGGGGTGGAGTTGCCCTCCATCCCTGGAGGGGTACAAAAACCATGCATACATTAAAATCATGTGTAGTTTGTTCTGATAAATACAGCTAAACACTAATACGAGGGAGCACAAAACATTGACACTGACATTCCCAAAACTGAGGTAACAAATCATAGAATCATTAGGGATAGGAAAGGACCTCAACAGATCACCCAGCCCAATCCCCCTGACACAGCAGGATCACCCAGACCCAGTGGCACAGGAACACAGCCAGGCGGGGCTGGAACGTCTGCAGAGAAGGAGACTCCACAACCCCCCTGGGCAGCCTGTGCCAGTGCTCTGGGACCCTCCCTGGGAAGAAGGTCCTGCTGAGATTGAGAGGGAACCTCCTCTGCTCCAGCTGGCACCCAGTGCCCCTTGTCCTATCCCCAGATGCCCTTGAGGAGAGCCTGGCTCCCTCCTCCTGACACCCACCCCTCACAGATTTCTAGACATGAATGAGACACACACACACTGCCTGCAATCACTCTGCAGGCTCCCACTGCTGAACACTCACATCACTCCTTGTAAATGGACAAGGCGAATGGCTTCTTCAGACAAGATGTGAGCACTATAGTGTAGAAGTGGAGGCATGTTCCCAAGAAACACACGGAACAACCCCTCCTGCCTCAAGCAGGGCTGCATTAAGAGTAAAACTAGTAATTGTAATAAATAATATCAAGTAACTGTACGTGATAAATGCAGTGTCTTGCTGACTACAACACAGGACGAGATGCTAGACTGGAAATCTCCTCTTCTCTCTACTTATTTCTTTCTCTCAAATTACATGTTCTCGGACCCATCTGTGAAAACTGGGAGGTTAATTGTGATCGCACGCAGCTTAATTTCACCGACTGATGCTGAAGGAGTTCGACAGGAACACCACCAGTCTGTCTTTGAAAATCTAAACATATTCATTAGGACGCCAAGCCTAAGACTTTGTGAAGTAATACTGTGAACACAGCTGGCTCATTACCAGTCCCCTCAGAGACGGGGACTCCAGCACCACCCTGGGCAGTCCACTCGAATATCTAACCACCCTTTCTGTGAGGAAGTGCATCCTAACATCCAACCTAAACCTCTCCTGGCACAGCTTCAGGCCCTGATCTCTCATCCAGGCACTAGTTGGGGAAGATAAGGGTAGAAAGTGACCTGATCACATCAGTGCAGAAAAACCTCTGCTAAGCTGTAACTAGCAAGCAGAGTAAGGAACCACTTTGAGAAGTCAAAGAAATAGTATAAGGTCCTTCAAGAGCTCAGCTACTCCTCCAGCTGTCAATCTGGTCTGTCCCAGCCTTCCACATGTAGCCTGCTCTGACACAACAGAGAATCTCTTGGAGCCTTCACTCTTCTGCAAGACCACAGAGGGTTGTTTTGCCTTGCTCCATAGAGCACTATCAGTACAACTTTCCCATCAAATCCAATACCAGCTGGACCTTACCCAGAACATGAGTTACTTTACTCACCACATATTCAAACACAAGCGTCAAGGTCTCCTTGGTGTGAATGATGTCATGCAGCAGCACAATGTTAGCGTGTTTCAGTCCTTTCAAAAGAGAAGCTGAAAAGCAAAACATACGGGTGGACTTAAAAAGGATCCGAATAGTTCACATTGATCGACTTTTTAGTGACTTCATTTTGTTCACATTAGAGTTTGCCAATCTGGCAACCAAGAGATGCACTTTATCTCCTAAGTTTATCAGTTCCACATGTTCAGTAGGCCTGATGATCACCCCTATCCTTGCAGGGCTACTTTCTTCCCCAGCTTTACTCATCAAACTCAGCTTCAATCTGAGAAAAAAAGGAGTCACAGCTAGAGAACCCTACCTGGCCTCTTCCACGCGAATCAATCCCACCTGATCAATGAGACTTCTATGGGCAGTGATCATTTCTTGTCTTGAATACAAGAGCATCATAGAATCATAGGGATTTTTATTGACAACAATGAAGAGCTGCTACCAAAAGAGAGGTGGATACAAACAGCAGATAATCACAGAAGCACAGACTTCAGGTTGGAAGGGACCTCAGAGATCATCTGCTCCAACCCCCTCTGCCATGGGCAGCAAACCCTCTCAACCAGATCTGATTGCTCAAGTCCTCTTCCAGCCTGGCCTTGAACACCTCCAGGGAGGGGGCAGCCACAATCTCTACAGGCAATCAATTCCAGAGTCTCTCCACCCTTGCACTGAAGAACTTCTTCCTGAAGTCTAATCTAAACTGAACCAGAACTCTTCTGAAAGGTGGCTTCTGGGTGTCAGGAGGATGGAGCCAGGCTCTTCTCAAGGTCATCTGGGGATAGGACAAGGGGCACTGGGTGCCAGCTGGAACAGAGGAGGTTCCCTCTCAATATCAGCAGGACCTTCTTCCCAGGGAGGGTCCCGGAGCACTGGCACAGGCTGCCCAGGGGGGTTGTGGAGTCTCCTTCTCTGCAGACGTTCCAGCCCCGCCTGGCTGTGTTCCTGTGCCACTGGGTCTGGGTGATCCTGCTGTGGCAGGGGGATTGGACTGGATGATTTTTTGAGGTGCCTTCTGACCCCAATGATTCTATGACTATCTCCCATGGATTTCACAGTTTCTTTTACAATTAGAAGACCAAAATACCATTAGACACCATTCCAACAGCTCCCAAAGCTGGAACCAGCACCGTAGTGGCCCCTGTATCCAGAGCAGGTATACTGAAAACCAAACTTCTGCTCCAAAACTGCTGGCAGTTGTTTTTACCCTCAGATTAAATGTAAGATAAGCAGATGGCAGCGCTTTTAATTCATTTCCCCAATGAGTTGTGAGGAGGCACAGCAGCAAATAATGCTAGAACTGGATTTTTTTAGAACACTATGTGTGTTTGCATGGGCTCACTCCATCACCTGCGTTTGCTTCCCTTAGAACAAATTCTGGCAGTAAAAATACAGGACACAAGAACTGATGACAGGCTTCATTAGCTGACATCCAGGATGAGAATGTCTGTGGCTTGTACATAAGGTCACGACCTAGAAGTACCACCACTCATCCTTTCTCCATCAAGGACTAATCACCCTATTTGCATGCCTAAAGGAAACACTTTGTTCGCCTGAATAACCATCGCAGATTTGTCCTCCAACAAGGGGATGCTCTCATCTATTATGAGCTCCTGGCAAGCTGCTGTGTGGCTTGTACTGGTCAAGGAGCTAGGGTTGTTTTGCGGTTCCCAGATGGGCTGGGCTCTGGAGTACCGCTCACTCCACCAGCAAGCCAAGCGGGATGGATGGCAGCCAACTCTTCCTCAAAACCTGAGCAGCATCAGTAAATCAGTGCTTTTCTCTACACAGGGTTCACAGCAGCAGCTCAAGCCTGACACTTCATTAAGGAAGCACTGTGATTTTTAGATTAGCCTTGATTTACCTCTAGAAGGTGCAAGGAGTGTTGAAAAAGGCTATCCAACGTGTCCAGAGAATAACATTTCACTGCTGAGTGTCACAATCAGCACAAGTGACCGTTACTGCCAACCTCCACACCGTGTGCAGGAGTCTGTTTTCACTAGCAAACATGGAACCTCTGGAGATGGCAAATACACTGGGCTCAAACACTAATACGGTGTTCAGATCATCCTCCTGCAATTAATTGACTCAACTTCTGACTCTAACCTTGTTGTCAGTAGAAAAAAATCACTGATCTCAACCATGGCCCTAGAAAGAAAACCCAACCCACAGGAACACAGCCAGGAGGGTCCTGAATGTCTCCAGAGAGGGAGACTCCTCCTGCTCTACGCTGGGCACCCTCCAGCAGCTCTGTGTCCTTCTGGAACTGAGGGGCCCAGAACTGGACACAGTAGTCCAGATGCAGTCTCACCAGTGCAGGGAAGAGGGGGAAGAATCTCTCTCGATTTGCCCACCACCCCCCTTCTGATCCCTCCCAGGATGCTGTTGGCCCCCTTGGCCACCAGAGCACATTGTTGGCTCAGAGTCACCCTGCTGGCCACCAGGACCCCCAGGTCCCTTTCTCCTCCCCTGCTGTCCAACAGCTCAGTCCCCACCCTCTCCTGATCCCTGGGGTTGTTCTTGCCCAGATGCCAGCCTCTCCCCTGCCCCTTGTTGTCCCTCACTCCATCTCTCTCTGCCCAGCTCTCCAGCCTGTCCAGCTCTGGCTGAATGGCAGCACAGTCTGCTGGGGGGTCGGCAACACCACCCAGCTTTGTGCCATCAGCAAACATCTCACTACAGCATGTATTTGGCAGAGTGATCATTATGTTTAATCCTCAGTCACTCATTTTAGGCTGGCAGAACGGGCCAGCTTCTACTGTGACCTTAGTGCACACAATGCTGTGAAGTTATCTAGGTCACTGTTCAGCTTTGAACAATTCTTAGGAGGGATTTTCTTCACAAATTTCAAAAATCTCTGTGAGCTACAAGAAGAACTGAAAAAGCATAAAACATTTGGATCAGGCTTAGCCCAATTATCTTCTTCACAGCCAATTCTGACCTCATGACCGGCTCTTCTTCTAGAGTCAACAAAAGGTCTTTAGTCTACTTTTCATTAAGTCAGAAATACAGTCTGGCCTTAAGAAAGCACCCAGTGCTCACATCCTTCCAAGGAAGGCTTTGCTAGCCCTTGATCCCGTGCTTTGCTGGGATGACTGCATGGATGACATTAGCTGCATCTACCTCCTCAGGGTGAAATTCTACCCAAGTCCTCTTTTTATTTGCATCTGGAGTGCTGTGTCCAGTTATGGGCCCCTCAGTTCCAGAAGGACACAGAGCTGCTGGAGGGTGTCCAGCGCAGAGCAACGAAGAGGATGAAGGAAGGAGAGCAGCTCCTTGCTGAGGAAAGGCTGAGGGAGCTGGGGCTCTGGAGCTGGGAGAAGAGGAGGCTGAGGGGGGACCTCATTCCTGTCTCTAAATCTGTGAGGGGTTGGTGTCAGGAGGATGGAGCCAGGCTCTGCTCAAGGGCATCTGGGGACAGGACAAGGGGCACTGGGTGCCAGCTGGAACAGAGGAGGTTCCCTATCAATCTCAGCAGGACCTTCTTCCCAGGGAGGGTCCCAGAGCACTGGCACAGGCTGCCCAGGGGGGTTGTGGAGTCTCCTTCTCTGGAGACGTTCCAGACCAGACCAGCCTTGGTCTGAGTGATCCTGCTGTGGCAGGGGGTTTGGGCTGGATGATCTTTCCAGGTCCCTTCTGATCCCTAAGGATTCTGTGATTCAGGAAATTTCTTCTTGCTATTCCTACCTCAAAGTGTAGGCTGTTATTAAAGAAGGAATATAGACAAAGAACATCTATATCAACTCACAGGCACCTTCAAGCATCTCTCCTTGTTAGCATTACAGTCCCTTGAGCAAAACACAAGTCACAAACCTGCTGAAACCTCTCCGCATGGTGAACTGGAGCAAAGCACTGCAAGGTCTGATCAAATAAGCTCTGCAAAGCACTGCAATCCATTATTCTAACAGATCCACAGAAGACTGCTGCCACTTGAAATGAACGTCTCTTTCATTATGCACTAGGTATAAATGCACGCATTGTGTATTGTTCCCACAGCTCTCCAGACACAAGTACAGATGGAGGGTAAAAATAATGAGACGTCATCCTGCTAAGGCTGGATTGTCATGGAAAAAGATGGTAATAAGCTGCTCCTCTCTGGAAGCAGCCAGTCGTATCTTGCCTCCGCTGTCTGTGTCAGTACTCGGGCAGAAGGAGCTGTGTAAGCCAAAACTGTGTCAGCATATACAGCGAACAACCCCACAGTGCTGATGGCATGTGAGATTGTGTCCTTTGCCCCCCTACTCAGCACTAGTGAGGCCTCATCTCGAGTACTGGGGTCACTTCTGGGCACCTCAATACAAGAAGGGCATCAAGGTGCTGGAGTGGGTGCAGAGAAGGGCAATAAAGGTGGTGAAAGGCATGGAGGACAGGTCTGATGAGGAGTAGCTGAGGGAGCTGGTGGTGTTTAGTCTGGAGAAAAGGAGGCTGAGGGGAGACCTCGTTGCTCTTCACAACCCTAGATTCTCACACATCACCAAGCCACTGATTTCAGCAGAAATCAGCAACATTTCCCTGGCTTTTTCCCCTCATTCTGCAGTTTCAGAAGTAACCTGTGACAGCTACCAGCTAGTATTTCAGGTCAGGCAGGACATACCCATGTGAGTGAGAGCGTACGAACACAACACCCCAACAAAACGCAGCACGGATCTCCACTTGCTTTTTCAAACCCTTCGAAATTACACTCACGAAAATAAGAACTGGAATAAATAAAGCCAGGCCAAGCCCTGAAAGCAAAGACAAACGACAGCTCTAGGGGCTACTGCAACAGCAACTCAGCTTCTCCAAGATAGACATTCCTGCAGTCTCTCCTGGGAGATAAGGCAGGGTACAAGCACAGCTGCTTTAGATCTGTCCTGCATTTGTTTAGCACTTTGACAACCTCTAAGTTCTCAGCTCAATTTACCCAGCAGTGACCAACATTTCCCAGTTTGCTCTTTTTTTTTCATAGATGTAAAAAGTAGTTGCTTAGATTTTATGTTTATATAGAGCAGGGTATGAATCTGATCTGGCTTTATTGTCCAGCTTCAGTGGAAGGACCTTGCACATCCACCAGAGGAGCTGAAAAGCTCACCAGGATCAGAAGAACATCAACCCAATCTTCACCTTTACCTCTACCATTGGCTGAGCACCACATTAAGTAGCTCAAGCTCATCACCACGTTCCTCACTGTCTGGGCATTTCAACTCCCCTTCTTCCTTGCTCCCTCTCAGGACCGCAGAGTGCACTCGATTATTACAGAACCCAGCTGTTCCAATGCTAAGCCAGTCCTTAGAAAGTCATCTCAAACTCATCATTCAAAAGGATGCTCGGCAAGCGGGGTGCTGAGAAGATGAACAAATATTTAAACAGTCCAAGCAGTGACAAGTGTTCTAGAAAATCCCCCAACCATCTGTGCTTTAATAACACCCAGTAGGTGCCTATAGCTAGAGCCACCCATCAAGAACATGGAATTAATGAATCCTTCTTCCCACACAGACAGAGGCCACAGAGCTGAAGGAAGCTTGGTACTGTTGTGTAATTAAGGAGCAAACAGCATGAGCAGAGTGACCAAATCATGTTTTCACAGGTAAACTTAACTCTTACAGCCTCTGGAGGATTGATTTTGCCACTGTAATGAAGATGCTCTGCTGCAAGCAGTTCTTTAATACTATAGAATCATCAGGGATCAGAAGGGACCTCGAAAGATCATCCAGTCCAATCCCTCTGCCACAGCAGGATCACCCAGACCCAGTGGCACAGGAACACAGCCAGGCGGGGCTGGAACGTCTCCAGAGAAGGAGACTCCACAGCCCCCCTGGGCAGCCTGTGCCAGTGCTCCGGGACCCTCCCTGGGAAGAAGGTCCTGCTGAGATTGATAGGGAACCTCCTCTGTTCCAGCTGGCACCCAGTGCCCCTTGTCCTATCCCCTGATGACCTTGAGCAGAGCCTGGCTCCATCCTTCTGACACCAACCCCTCTCACATATTGATCATGTCAGTTCTCTTCTTCAGGTGGGTGAGGCTCAACATGGCTCTTGGCCCACAGCTGGGAAACGACACAGGAATGAACATGGGATGATGTAGAGGTTAAGGAATGGTGCTCTGGGGAGAGAGCTGGCCAATATTTATTTGTACAAATATTTGAGTCAACAAAATCAATCACAGCGAAAATAAGGTGTCACTGCAAAGGGAATGGGGTGGCTTTTGGGAAAAGAATAGGGATTTCACAACAGAGTGAATGGAAACTGGTTAGAGCTGCACTACAAGGCAGCCCGAGCTAATGAACTAGTAGACTTTTACATGTGAGTAGAATTTGAATAACAGCTAAAAGAGTTAAAAGTATTTTTAAGGGCAGGAACTGGGCTTTGGGGAGATTGTTATTAGCTGGTTGTCAGCTGTGTATGACTTTGGTTTTCCCATCAGAACACATGCTGAGCATGCAAACTGCCACAGGGCAAAATTCCCTCGAGGAACTGCTAAACTCATTTCCAACATATTCCAAAAGAAGGCAATAAAGGGAGAAGGCAGGGAAACCCAATGATAAAGTGAAAATAAAGTCAGGGGTAAATTGTTTTCCAGACTAAATGAGGTAAAAGAGATTTTATCGGAATTGTTAGCTGTCCCAACAAAGCCCTTTGGTGCCAAGCTGCTGCCCAGCCACCTGGCGATCGTATCTCCTGAAAATATGGTTTGAGCATTTTTTTTTGCATTGAATCATTGAAAGGGACCTGAGAGATCATCGTTATCCCATGAGCCCAGACACCTCTCACCAGGTCAGGTTGCCCAGAGCCCCATCCAACCTTGAACACATCCAGGGATGGAGCAGCAACAACCTCCCTGGGCAACCTGTTCCAGTGCCCCAGCACCCCCACAGGGAGGAATTTCTTCCTAAGATCTAATGTAAATCTCCCCTTTTTTAGCTTGAAACCTCCCCCCTTGTCCTATTCACTAGAGTCCCTCATA
>VZRI01010931.1:6653-16691 GCA_013397515.1 Upupa epops | reverse complement strand
AGCCCCTCCCCAGCATTCCTGTAGCCCCTTCAGCTACTCCTGAAGCTGCTCTAACATTCCCCCCAGAGCCTTCTCTTCTCCAGGCTGAACAACCCCAGTTCTCTCAGCCTATCCTAATAGCAGAGCTGTTCCAGCCCTCTGATCACCCTTGTGGCCTCCTCTGGAGTCACTCCACCAGTTCCATGTCCTCCTTATATTGGGTCCTCCAGAACTGAACACAGTTCTCCAGGTGAGGTCTCACAAGGGCAGAGTAGAGTCTGAGAATCATCTCCCTTACCCTGCTGGAGACACTTTTGATCCAGGCCTTCTGTGCTGCCCTCACACACTGTTGACTCACGTTGAGCTTCTCATCCACCAACACCCCTCAGTCCTGTCTGAGCTCTGTGGTCTCCTGGGTCAATGCTCATCCTGTCGTTTAACTGTCGTTTACTCTTCCAGCTCATAGCACCCATCCCGATATTCATTGAATTTACGTTGCAGGTGATGGCAAGAAGATGCGAAACCCAGGGAATTTTGCTCTGTTCACCCCAGAATGTTCCTGAATTTAATTAGGGTGGCTGCAAACTTCACTAATTAACATTTACATGACAGAGAAGGTCTGTATCACTGCGTCACTGCCTGGAGCAGCAAGTGCTCCTTTCAACCTTGTGGACATCGTTCAACTTGGAAATACACATTCTAAAGAAAACAACTTTGCTTGCTGAGCCCCGTATGCTTCTTTAGAAAGCAGCTGGCCCTCAGGGAGAGCAGGAGAGGTGCTAGAACAGAAAAGATGGGCTGAAGGAATGTCTCAGCTTCACAGAGCTGACAGGCACAGCTGATAGTGACGGGGTGATGTGTAAGTCAAATGATGCTTCGGAGAGACCTAGGAGAGACTACTAAGTGACTCATTTCTTTCTTTCCTTTCTCCCCACCTACTTTTCCTACAAACATCCACATCCTTTGTAAGCACAGAGTCACAACTACCTGTGTAGATGCTTGACACCCATATCAAAACACAACGCTTGCTCGACACTGACACCAAACCACCCGAGTTTTAAGGCTCTAAATCCATATTGGAACCCATTCGGAGCAAAAGCTCAATTAAAGCACACCCAGGAAATGTGAGAAAATACACTGAAGGGAGCTGCCAGCAGAACCCATTAACACCACAGGTGGTAAGAATGCTGTATTCTTGTATTTTTAAAGGCCAACTCAATAGCCAACAGCTTGTCTGTCTGCTATGTAGAGCTATCAAACATCACTTCCCAGCCCCCCTGAAACAACTACTCGCTCCCTCCATCCTGTTGTGTCATGCATCCATTATAATGATGGCAATTGACTGCTTGCTTTACCAGATACTCCTATTTTTTTAAGGCAAACATAGTCATTAGCAATGACAGCAGCAAAATAAACTGCACTGTCTCTCAAAGTACCAGCTCCTCTAAGATGCTGCCAATCTTTTGTCCTTATTTTTAAAGAGTTTGCTCCAGTCAAAACAGGTCAGCCTCTTCCAAGCGAGGACTAGAGAACAAATATGCTCTTGAATGCTGGTGACCTTCTCTTCAAACAGTTCTCAGATCTCATGCACTGAAAGGCAGCCTTCAAAAGCAACTCTGCAGGTCAAGGAAAGGAGTTTTCTCCATGACAATTTGTCCAATTTGTCCAAGTTCCCATCTAGTCACCGGAAAACTGTACTTAACACTGCGCTTGAGCAGCTAAAATCTCCCAGAGAATCCCTCCTCCTCCTCCTCTAGCTCGCTTAAACACCGAGATACTTGGCAGAAGCAGAAGTTGTTTGAGCCAAGACGTCTGGAATCCAGCATCAGTTATAGATGGGATGGTGTCAGTGCAAAACCCTGCTGAGTTCCCAAAAACCATAATCCCAAACCTGTTCTTGGCTGAACATAGCCCCAGGTCCCTCATGCCATCTCTGCCTGCCTCTCTCTTCACAGGATCATGGAATCACTAAATCAGTGAGGCTGGAAAAGCCCTCTGAGCTCATCCAGCCCAGCTGATGACCTAACATCACCACAGCAGCCAGACCAGGGCACTAAGTGTTACATCCAATAGTTTCTTAAACACCTACAGGGATTGGGACTCCAGCACCTCCCTGGGCTGTCCCAGTATCTGATCACCCTTTCCATGATTCTAATTTCTCTGTATTTGCAAAACTCAAATGAGGAGAAAAGACAAAATGCAGCTGTCGATTTGATTTCACCAAGAGCTGATTGTACTAGAAGGCTCAGACAGGACCTGAGCATCACAGAGCTGCTGGATATGAACCCCTTATAAATCATGGAATCATTAAGAATTGGAAGGGACCTTGAAAGATCACCCAGTCCAATCCCCCTGCCACAGCAGGATCACCCAGACCAAGTCGCACAGGAACACAGCCAGGCAGCTCTGGAAGAAGACTCCACAACCTCCCTGGGCAGCCAGTTCCAGTGCTCCAAGACCCTCCCTCCCTGTGAATACATCTCTACCACATGGTCAAAGCCAAAACTTCACCAATGGAATCAAAAAACCCCTTTCCAACAGACAGACGTGAGGCTTCTCAAGCTCTGAGCAGCTGCCCAGGCGTTGAAGTTCAGTGGAAGCAGCAATGTCACGCAGCTAAGACCAAGGTTCAGCAGTTTAACAGAGCTGCAAGTGCTTTGAAGAAGTTTCTGAAGCTCTGGAACTCTCTGCAACGTAATTTGCTCTAAATAAACCTGTTCCGAGGAGCTGCCACAGCAAGTTCATCTGCAGTAGGAAATTGAGATGCTGCAAAAGGTCAATCGTATTTTTAGTTTCTACAACTGAAGCGAGAAAATCTTAATATGCAGGAAAATGTAGCTCAAGTGCTATGGAGCCCCTGGAGCTCCTTACTAGTGATTTCCTGCTCAGAGTCACCTTACTGCAAGAAAATCAAACAACAACCTCAACAAAGCTACTGAATCCTCTGGGCTGAGTTTTCCTGCCAACGGACCTGAAAAGGATCACAGGAATTAGGACGGAATCGAGTTCCCAGAGTGGCTAAAGAGTTCCTTCCCTTCATCAGCGTGGCTAGCTGGTGGGCAAACTACCTCAGACACTTAGCAGCAGTTAACGGCACCTCTGAATGAACTTGGGCATCAGGAATGCTAAATCCTTGTGCCAACACGTGCTGGAGACTCTTGGCTAGAAATCAAGAGGTGAGTACATCCAGAAGTCTAACAGCACATTCTGGTTCAGATATGAATGTTAAAATAGAATCATGGAATGTGAGGGGTCGGAAGGGACCTCTAGAGATCATGCAGTCCGACCCCACTGCCAGAGCAGGGTCACCTGGAGTAGGTCACACTGGAACCAGGCAGGTTGTGAATGTCTCCAGACTAGGAGACTACAATCTCTCTGAGCAGACTGTTCCAGGGCTCTGTCACCCTCACAATAGTTTTGTCCTCGTAGTGAGGTGGAACTTCCTACTTTCTAGGTTATCCTCGTTATTCCTTGTCCTACTGGACACCACCAAGAGGAGACTACTGACAGAAATCCACCAGAGAAGTGTTCAGAAGGACTCCTAGAGGTTACCCATAGATACGGACTCCTAGAGGTTATTTTGTCTGACCTCCTCAACAGAAGGAACGATTTCCAAGCTCCTAAAAGTTTACTGAGTGTATTTTTAGTCAGACATCCGTCCTCTCCCAACACCTCAGCCACATTAAGATACCCAACCCTCACCCACAGTTTGGCAGAGTGGGAATTCCATGGAATCCTTACGTTGGTGAGTTAAGCACTGACTGGTTCATCGGGCTTTGAATAGAGACTACACATGGCTCCACAACCTCTCTATTCTGCCTTCGATTGTACCTATTTGCTCTCTCTCTCAGAGAGAGCCGCATGCAGACACAATACCAGTCACTTGAACTCTGTTTATGAGTCACAGCTACCACCCTTAGCCTCTCCTCTGGTGGCATGTGAAATACAGCATTTCTGATTATGCAGAGACCTCTGCCTTGTGAATTGAGCCCCCAGCGATTCAAATGGTAATCCTGGTAGAAATCACGATTCAAAGCCAGGGTTTTCAACCTCCAGCTTTTCAGCCAGGGCTTCCTGAGAAACACTTCACTGGGAACTGAAAACTATCCTTTAGGACTGCAAATACAAGGAGGTAACGTAACATGGGCAACCTAGCCATGTTCTGTATGGCCTTTTGTCAACGGACCCACAACCCGCTGGGCTTTGCTTTGAGTCAGACATCCCATCAGGAGCAGGCAGTGATGTAGGGCTACGAGGAGAGAGACAGCAAAGAACCAGCCCAAGCACATTTTCATGTTGTCTAGAGGGTAATGCGCTGAGCATTGGTGTTTGTGGTCTCTCCTTTTCTTAATAAAACCCGCAGACAACCTAGTGAATATCCCTATGGAAATGGTTTTGCCAGCATTAAAGATGATGTTTCAGCTCTCACAGCTCTAAAAAGAGCAAGTGTGTACCCTGGATTTCAGAGAAGTAGGGGGAAAGGGAAGTGAATGTGGATGTGCCTGTGTTCTATCATTTCAGGGTGAAATGCGTAAGAAACAGAATCCTAGAATCATTAGGGATGGGAAGGAACCTGGAAAGATCGTCCAGTCCAATCCCCCTGCCACAGCAGGATCACCCAGACCCAGTGGCACAGGAACACAGCCAGGCGGGGCTGGAACGTCTGCAGAGAAGGAGACTCCACAACTCCCTGGGTAGCCTGGTCCAGTGCTCCAGGACCCTCCCTGGGAAGAAGATCCTTCTGATATTGATAGAGAACCTCCAGAACAGAATGAGACAAGACAGAAAAATCAGGATTACTGGAACTTCCTTACTTTTAAATCATTTTTTACCTTAAATATCCATTGACAAAGTGTCCCAGAGGTTCTTGGCTTGAGTGTTTTATTTTTAACATCACTGAAAAACCCAAAGTGGCTCTGACTACAAGCTGCTCTGTCTTTGCAGGGACTTCACACTTAATTGAGCTGTAGCTATTTACCCTGCAGTAGGCACCACTCTGCCAACTCTGTAGGCACAGAAAAAGTTCCCCAAGCTACAACCAAGCTACTGTCCTTCCCTCTATTATTTGTTCCTTAAATGCTCCAAAGCAATGCAGCTTTTGGGGAGGATACACTGCCCCTCAGACTCTCAAAATACAAAGACACAACCCCCCTATACTAACTCGTGTGACCTGCATGCTCAAAATAGTTGTATCTCCATCATCTTCAACGTCATGTCTTGAAGTTCCCCGAGGCTTGCGGAGCCAGACACTTGGGAAGCTTTCAGGCATCTCACTCATGGAAATGTAAATTTCTTGTCTGGACTTTTTGAAGGAGATGGGAAAGTCCTCTAAACTCCTATCCCTCAAGAGAAAGCAGCTGTCAGACTTCCTTAATTAAAACAAAAAGGAAAAATATACATAAGCCCTAGAGAAAAGAAGAATAGCTTTGGTTTTGTAAGAGGATGATTTAACTTCCCCAAAGTGAATAATTCACTCTTTGCTGGCAGGAAACGGCATTCCCATTGAAATAGTCACATTTACGTTCTATCAGGAGATCAACCAACAATGACTCTTAGAAAAATAAGAGGCAGATATTGTTTCACTGTGCCCTTGACATCATACGACCTCCCAGACCTGCTCCAGCACAATGAACAGGAGGCTTATCACCAACAAGTATCGAACCGCTGCCGTGAGGTCATTTGCTGACCTACAGTCGCTGTGGAGATCACTGGGATGTGTATCATCCAAAAGGCAGCGTGGAAGGATTCAACATGAACTCTTTGAACAGTAACAACCGAGTGAAAACAACATCTTCTGCAGCTCTCTTGTAGATGGTAAGGGTATCAGACTGGGCTGTTTCTCTTGGATCATGCAGAAGGCAGAGCTGCTTCACAGCACTGGCAGGGCTGTCACTAGAATCAAAGAATCCTTAGGGATCAGAAGGGATCTTGAAAGATCATCCAGTCCAATCCCCCTGCCACAGCAGGATCACCCAGACCCAGTGCCACAGGAACACAGCCAGGTGGGGCTGGAACGTCTGCAGAGAAGGCGACTCCACAGCCCCCCTGGGCAGCCTGTGCCAGTGCTCCATGAGCAAGATTCTTCACTGTGCACCCATTCAGAACACAGTCACTTAGGGAAGAGCTCTCCCTCCACAAACTGCTGATCCTCTAGATGATTCTATGAATCAGAGTAACCAAGTGCAGGCTGGTTTCAAATGTCTCCAGACAAGGAGATCCCACAAACCCCCTTGGACTTGGTCTGGGTGATCCTGCTGTGGCAGGGGGATTGGACTGGATGATCTTTTGAGGTCCCTTCCCATCCCCAGTGAATCTATGATAACTACAGCCTTGAATATCAGGCTGTTTCCCGTGCACAGCTCAGTGTTTAGCCTACATGAGATCACAGAATGATGTATAGGAGAGAGCAGTTCAGGTCAGTGAACTTTTCCATGGGCTGCTGTAGATTTAATAACACTAAAGTCTGATGCTGAAACACCTCTGAGCGACTGATAATGAGAGCTACAGCACAAGTATAAACTTCAACTACGCGAACACACAAAGCAAATCATTTGCTAATTTGTATTCTACCCAATTTAGTTTAATGAGAAAATCGTGTGTAAGTGGCTTTCAGGCTCCATATCCTCTCAGATATTACAGCTGCAGGCACATTTAGGATACAGCAGGAATCTAGTGGACTTCCCCACTCATACGTATGTGAGCAGAAATAGCTGAGCGGATGTGTAACCCGCTCAGGCGTATGCAGACCATCACTTCTGCTTCTTTCTTTTTCAAAAGTCTTTTTCTTCTAGAATAAATTACATTATCCCAGCCCTAGAGAATTAAGTTCAGAGTGAAGCATCCCGCATGCCACGAAGTGAAAGCATCAATAGCTTTGTACAACAGAGAGAAGAAGTTGAAAGAACATTCAGCCAGAAAGTTTTTGTTTGAGAGATTGGACGGAGAGCAGGCAAGAGCAATCAATAAACCAATATCACCTACTTTCACTCAGAACTGTGTAACTTGAATGAACACTACAAGAAATAAATCCACATCTGCTCTAATAGCAGAACTACTTCATAGAATCATTAGGGATCAGAAGGGACCTCGAAAGACCACCCAGTCCAATCTCCCTGCCACAGCAGGATCACCCAGACCAAGTCCAGGTGGGTTTCAAACATCTCCAGAGAAGCAGACTCCACAAACCCCCTGGGCAGCCCCCTCCAGTGCCCCATCATCCTCCCTGGGAAGGAGTTACAGAATTGGTCAGGGTTGGAAGGGACCACAGGATCATCCAGTTCCAACCCCCTGCCATGGGCAGGGACCCCCCACCCTAGAGCAGGCTGGCCAGAGCCTCATCCAGCCTGGCCTTAAACACCTCCAGGGATGGGTTCCCAACCACCTCCCTGAGCAACCCATTCCAGGCTCTGCCCACTCTCTCGGTGAAGAACTCCCTCCTCACATCCAGTCTCAATCTCCCCATCTCCAGCTCTGCTCCATTCCCCCTAGTCCTGTCGCTACCCTAGACCCTAAAACTTTATGAGCTTTAGTTGAAGTTTCAGCTGCACCTCTCTCCATCATTAACATTAATTATGAGTTTTCTCATGCAGCTTTACTGGGATCCAGGTGTGTGGGGGTCTCTTTTGACTTCTTCTTTCAGTTTTTCTTTCAGTGCTTGTTTCCACAGCCGCATATTCCATATTTATAGTCTGCCTTTTCCCACTTCTTAGGAGCTTTGTTTTCCTTTGAGCTTCATTCTGCTGCTGTCACAACAGGAACAATCTGTTTCCCTGTACCCAGACAGCTACAAAATTCCCCCAGCATGATCACTGCTTAGCATTTCAGCCTGTAACTTCCCCCTAATTAACATCACACAGCATCCCCATTAGAAGCACGACACAAGGATGCTGTTTTCCCTCCAGCTTTAACCAAGGAGCCATGAGAAACGTTAAACAATTGCGTAGAGTGGTTTTAATTTACAAAAAAGCAAGACATCTGCCCCAGTTTGCCTTGAATTGATGGAAAAGAAGGAACAAGTAAAGGTCAAAACCTGTCTGGTTTCTCCACTGTGAAAGACCTGGGAAAGAATCACCCAGCCCAAGCCCTCTGACTGGTGATATGGTCCATGCATGGTGTCTGATAACTGAAACTAGAATTGAGGTCATTTTCAGCAGTAGCTGTCTCTGTTCTAATAGCCCCAGTCTGAATCACAGGGCTGGAGCTCTCAGCCAGCCAAAGGAGATCAAGAAAAATCTGCTGAAGACAGTGTCCCGTTCTGTCTGCCTTTTTCTTTTCCCCAGCTGAACCCGGGCACGGCCGCATTACAGAACCCAGCACATCCAAGATGGATTTGATGCTGTTAAAGGGAAAGCAGCCACTTCCTCTAGTCCTGCTAGCCTTACTGTCAAACAACACTGTCTGGCACAACGTAACTCAGCATCACTGCCTGATTTTGTACTCCAAGCCTTCCTTACTCAGTCTCACAGTACTGATGAGGCTGGAAAAGACCTTAAGGATCATCCAGTCCAACCTGAAACCAACCAAGTAACCCTAAACACCTAACATCTAGATCATTTTTAAGCACCCAAGTTCCTTCCTGCTTGGAACACAACCATATAGTTTGAATTCTCAAGCTATTCACTATAGCACGGCTCAGAAAGAAGCTGTTCTGGTTTGCAGATTACCACAGCAGAAGTGCAGTGTAACTACAAAGGATCCCTGTGTGTAACCAGTAGATGTGAGTGCCTACCTTCCCTGATAGCAGTAAACGGGGTTCCTTCCTCTTCTTGCAATCTAATCACCTTCAATGCCACCAACTTCCCATTTACCCTGAAAGGAAAAGAAGGGAGAGGAAATCAAAAACCAAAATTAAAGCAGAAACAAAGCTTCTCATTATAGAACTGACTGAAGTTCTTACTGTCAGTGCCAGTGACTCATTTATCCCACTGTAAGCACCAGTTCAGAGCTTCCCTCATGCCAGCTTCATATTTTCACTCCGATGCAATCCAAAGGGTTCTGTCAGGTCTCTCTCTGTTTCCTTTCCCACACAACACCAGGATCATGTTGTAGAACACGATTGCCACGCATCTGTCCTTTGTTTGACCAAAGGGTTCAGAGCAGAGAGCATCCGCCGATCACCCCACACCCAAGGTACCCGTGTTTATACCCTCTCCTCCTTCCCACTGCATCACCCCCCTATTTTGATTCTTCCAAAGGCCGTGGAAGATGGGAAATACTTTTCAGGTCATTCTGGCCATCTCACTGAGCTATGATTGTTCCCAAAGCACATTCTTGACTACAGAGCCCAGGTTAGTTTTAGATTAGGATGACTCTGATGTATAAGATGGAAAACATGCTGTGCTCCAAGGGACGATACTCCAGTTCAAAGCCTCGCCGGCTGGTTTCACTTCTGCACTCAAAGTTTCACCACACCTGAAGCATCTTTAACAACAAAATCCCAGTGGTTGGGTTAATCCAAATGAAATCTTGCAAAAACAAAACTAGAGATAAAAAAGAGTCTAGATTATCCTCCTAAACAGCAAAGACAGCCTCTGAAACGTTAACAGATGCCCCAGGTATGAACAGCAAACCCTCCCGAGCTGAATTAACCTGCTCCCCTCAGACTTGTAGACAGAACGGCCACTGTTTGGTTTCTTCTGATTATTTTTCTCTTACAACCTCCCAGAATCAAATCCTCTCTAAACCCAGCGTTACGTAATGACTCTGAGCAACTGGAGAAACCCTGGTTATCAAAGGATGATTCACTCATCACCTTCCAACTGTTTGCGACACTTCAGACTGGCACCAGTTCGAGTTTCAGGCTGTCGCAAGATAATTATCAGCTTAATCCTACTGGATTATCTGGATTCCTCCCTGTAATTGCTTACATGTATTTTTTGCTTAGATTTGAACAGGAATTCTGGCACAAGGAAGAGATAAGCCTTGTCCTAAGTAGCTTTATGAGTCACCATACAAACCATAATAAAGGCTGACTGATGACAGACACGCTCTGCATGCATGTGTGTAGTTTCGTTTCCAGCTCCTCTGTCTGTACCACTACCCTCCCTCTCACAGAATTAT